>JAJOZX010003417.1:290000-500641 GCA_023014485.1 Bathynomus jamesi | reverse complement strand
TTTACAGAGAATCTCATTAAGTTTTTTCTGATACCAAGTTTTGACAAGTTTTTTAGAAATTCCAGTGTGTCCGAACATTATCTGTACAATTTCATCTTTTAAAAAATTCTTGATAACGCGCGTAAAATTCTTAAACAAGATTATTTAGAATCTGTATTTTCAAAAGTTTCTTTTATTAAAGTAACGTTGTTACAAACATTCGATATGTGCACCATCAGTGATTCGCAAAACATCCAATCGATACTCCAAATGTTGCCATGTACGCTGCAGCATATCCACATCAATTCGCTCAATAGCAGCTGTGATTCTTGCTTTTAAATCATCAATGTCTGTCACCCGCGTACATTTCTAAAAAACTTGTCAAAACGTGGTATCAGAAAAAATTTAATGAGATTCTCTGTAAAATGGGACAACACTGGAATTTCTACACTTCATGGTTGACTTTTAATAACAGCCAAAAATTGTACAGTTAATTCTCGGACACCCTGTATATATATATATATATATAATATATATATATTAGGTTATACCCCATTCATATTTTAATATATGTATATCTGGACCAACCAAATTTTATTTAATTCTAATTTCTCAAATAAAAATCTATATGAAAGGCAATAAAGTGCTCATTCACACAGGCCTTTCATATAGATTTTTATTTGAGAAATTAGAATAAAATAAAATTTGGTTGGTCCAGATATACATATTAAAATATGAATGGGGTATACTTTAGTGTCGGAAATTATGTATCCGGTACTTTTAATATCAACAAAAAATATGTAAGCCTCAATATAACTTTATTAAAAGTATTTAAATGATATTACAACTGATAAATGCGCCATGTTAACGACGTAGCTGCTTCTTTGCCCGGTTAGGTCAACTGTACGCCCTTGATGATTGGTTAGGTTAAGTCGTGATATTTTCGTTAGTTTAACGAAAATATCACGACTTAACCTAACCAATCGTCAAAGGTGTACAGTTGACCCAACTGGGCAAAGAAGCAGCTACGTCGTCAACATGGTACATCAACCGCCTTATTTCCCAGCTGTATTCATGAATTCTTATGGAGAAATAAATATAAAACTAATTTGTGCATTTGATTATATCCATTAATGACATTTATCAGTTGTATTATCGTTTTAATACTTTTAATAATAATAATAAATATAATAATAGTTATAATTTCTGACGCTAAAACGTATAAATATACCTATGAATGGAGTAAACTAATCGCTTGTTAAATCAACCTAATAGGCGTAACTGCGCTCCGCACACATTGTGTAAAATATACCGCCATGTGTGTGTGGGGTGTTTTTCTCATTTCATTTTCTGTCGGTTGGCACTTCATTCTATGGACGCCCACGCCTCGATTTGCGGCAAGTTCTTCGTTCAATTTACCGTTCTTAAGCATACAACTTACAAGCAGTGTCACGCATTGAACAAGTTTAATAGTTTAATGAGATTTTTAGACATATATACGCGCATATGCCATGAAGGCCGGCCACCAATAGTGATAGCCTATTTAACTTGAAGCTGAGATTCAATATGCCATCGGCACAGCGGGTCAAAAATGTTTTACGGGTGCAGGGACAGGGCTTTTTGTTAGGCCTTTAAATTAGGCTGACCCTAATTTGGTTAGTTCTCAAATTCGTAAACCGTTTTCAGTGCTTATGTTGTAAAGGCCCGTTACTTGCCTTACCCTAAATAGGACCTGAAGCCTAGACTTGCTGCTCGCCTCTTTCGTCCCATTAGCGAGTTAGACCCCGAGCCTGAAATCTAATCTTTATCTTATTGCCTTCGCGTAAAATCGACACGTTATTATGGGCTACATTAAGTTAGCGTAGGTTAGGTTACGCTAGGTTTGGCTGTTTGTTTTTTAGCGTTGATGTTACCCTATGTCTTGTCAACGAAATGGGTATAGATCCAGGTAACATATGAACGAGCGGGGTGGTCCTTTGTGGAATCCGAACCACGGGTCGCAACATAATGGGATAATAACATAGCGGATATAACGGTGTTATCGCTCGTTAACTCGTATTATGGATAATTTTTTGGGCAACCATTAACTAAAAAGCAAGAATGCGTCCGCGCGTTGTCATTGCAGTTGATATCAGTAATGTACGTATAGAGTATTTGCAATGTTAGGCATTGGCCTATAACTGTACCATAACTTAGCCTCAATTTTCAACCTACTTTTCCATCCTTGATACTGAAACACAATTTTAGTATCGCGTGACTTTGTTGTGCTTTTTTTTGGTATGTTTGTTTGTCAAACTTAATAGCCTCCGTGCAACACGAACAGATGCCTTAATACGAGTCATTTGAGACCCCCCCCCCCCCCTCACTCTTGAATCGATCTTTTGAATGGTATCAATCACTCCTCTGCCTGGCGATAGGAAGGTTGATTACTGGTATATATTGGTCTTGCTAGTATTTATTGGTTCTGCGCTCAATCGACGCGGAATGATTGTGTGTATATATATGTTAGTCAAAGTGTTAACCAGCCATTTCGCGTAATGGCTGAAACTTCATTTCGCGAAATGACTAAAATCTTCAGCCATTGCGCGAAATGCCTGAAATTCCACCTTGGTCATTTCGTACAAGATCATTTGCCCGGTTAGGTCAACTGTATGCCTGGTTAGATTAGGCATACGGTTAGGTATACAGTTGACCTAACCGGGAAAATGATCTTGCAAGTTGTTATTTTCGTTAGTTTTAACGAAAATAACTGCTCAACCTAACCAATTCTCAAGGGCATACAGTTGACATAACCGGGCCTTCAATGGCGGACATCGGAATAACATTGAAGGCTCGGTTAGTATTTGAAAACCTCTATATTGAAAATTCAAATTCAAATGTGTTCAAATGTGTATTGTATTTGAAGAGTGCTTCTCACTTATTTGAACAGACCTGTGGATGTGTATATATAAAGGTTTCCAATTTTATTGTGATGTTTCTTATTTCCATGAATTCATAACAAAAGTCATTTTAGCCATTTCACGAAATGACCAAGGTGGAATTTCAGCCATTTCGCGTAATGGCTGAAGATTTTAGTAATTTCGCGAAATGACCAAGTGAAACAGCCATTACGCGAAATGGCTGGTTACACACTTTGACTGTAAAATATATAGGATCTTTTAAACTATTTCCCTCCCAACATACTCTTTTCAACAATCACCCCCCCAATGTTGATCTTTTCAACTATATCCCCCCTCAAAGCTTAAACTCTGCAAATTAACCAAAATAAGATAAGCAAACAATAACAACAAATTTATTAGTTATTGCAAACATATAATAAGTAGAGAACCATTATTTACATAGATAAAATATTTTAATATGCTCACATAAGTTATTAAAAGCATTTCGATTAAATCTATCGCACCAGGTAAATTCTTGCAGGTACCAGTGTAAGAAATCGCGCTTGCATCCCATCATTTCTTTAATTCGTTGTTGATGCTTGTGCCAGTAAGATTCCATGTGCTGCGTATGTACACCGTTTGGGCTCAACAAAATTAACACTGATTTACTGATGGGACTATCTAACTATGGCTGATCTTAGTTCCAGAACCTTTAATACAGTTCGACAAAATATTTTCGCCACAGTTGATTTGCAAATATAAGAAAGTTGACTGCAAAACCCTGTAATAGAATTTTTGGATCACCGAAGATCAGGGCCCCCAGCCTTGTCTAGTTAGCCTTATGAGCAGGGCTGTGGAGTCGGTGATAAAAATTTGCCGACACCGACTCCTACTCCAAAAATTTTAACATTCCGACTTCGACTCCAGAAATCTGACTTGCATAATTCCGACTCCGATGGCATGTTAAGGCCAAATTGACTACGATTAGCTTTATTAGGCCAATGGAGATTCATAAACAAGGCATTTCGTCACCACCACATGACTCATCAGGTTACTTAGTGGCTATAACTATGCCTTAATGCCTTTTTTTCTCTTTATTAAAAAATTACAATAAATCCCAAAATACAAACTGATTGAAGCTTAAACAAAATAAGATTATTATTGGTTTAGCAAATTAATAAGATGTTTTTGTATTATAAACATCCGTAACAAAATGTACTAACCTAAACTGAATTTGTTCTTAAAAAAAGGATCGCTTCCATTAAATCTTCTTTCAGTGATGCTTATCAAAATTATCAAATTGAAATCTAAAAATCTGAAAAAGATTTAGGGTTGCTAGTACAAATTTTTAAATTTCCTTATTATTAATTATGTTAATTAATTAATTATAATCCTTATTAATTATAAGCAACTATATTTATATATTATATATTATACAGGGTGTACATAAAGTCAGGATCTATTTTTGTGAAATAATTATTTTTTTCTATTTTTCTTTTCAGAAGCCCTTAGAATGAATACAGAAGAGCGTGTGGCAATAGTAATTTGGCGAATCGCGGGAAAGAAATACAATGACATCAGAGAGAAGTTTAGAAGGAGATTTCATAAGCCGGGGCCAATAGACAAGACAATACGAAAATTGAACAAATTTAAACGAACGGGATCTGTAAATGATGAAGCAAGATCAGGACGACCGTGTATGTCAGATCTTACCGTGAATGCAGTACGCGGAATTATCACTGAGGAGCCACGTACGTCCGTTCGTGCTGCATCACACAGACTCGGCCTCCCGACGTCATCTGTGCACAAAATTCTGAAAGTTAATTTGCAGAAGAAAAGCTATCATTTGCGGGTTTTACACGATTTACATGAGGAAGATTTCCCTCGACGAAGTGCTGTGTGTGCTGATCTCGTAGAACAAATCTGGAGTGATAATTTAATGGACAACATTCTCTTCAGTGATGAAGCCACTTTCCATACGTGTGGAAAAGTAAATCGCCATAACTGTCGAATTTGGGCAGATGAAAGACTGAATGATTTCGTCCAAAATTGGGAAAGAGACTCGCCTAAAGTTAATGTCTGGATGGGTTTAACAAAATCTAAGGTTTATGGTCCTTTTTTCTTTGCTGAAGCTACAGTTAGGGGCTTATTTATCTGGACATGTTGCAGCAATTCCTTGAACCTCAGCTGATTGGGGATAGGATTGTTAGTACCGTCGTCTATCAACATGATGGTGCTCCTTGTCACTTTGCCAAAATTGTTCAGGATTATCTAAATGGAAGTTTTCCAAATCGCTGGATCGGACGCGGAAGCAACAGACCTTGGCCAGCGAGATGACCAGATTTAACCCCTTTAGATTTCTTTGCATGGGGCTTTATCGAGTCGCACGTCTATCAGACGAAGATTACGAGCCTTGAAAACTTACGTATACGAACTGCTGCAGATAACATAACCCCCAAATGCTCCAGAATGTGTTTAGAAATGCTGCGGAACGATTTGAGCTGTGCAGGGATACTGATGGGCGTCACGTCGAATCCTCCTCTTAATTATTTAATAAATGTTACCACTTTATCATTTTATGATTGAATTCCATATAATTTCCAAGTGCTTTACAAAAATAGATCCTGACTTTATGTACACCCTGTATATTATTTATATATTATATTATATATTAAAACACTAGGTTAAATCTATTTTATTCATAAAATTGAGCTAGGCCTAGTCCTAGGCTGCTATGGTTATAATTGAAGGATTTGCACCGACTCCGACTCCATCCAACTATGCACTTCCGACTCCGACTCCACGACTCCGACTCCACAGCCCTGCTTTTAGGCGAACTAACGAAAATATCACGACCTAACCTAACCAATTGTTAGCTCAACTCTACGCCCTTGATGATTAGTTAGGTTGTCGTAATATTTTCGTTAGTTAGGCTTATAAAGCTAACTAAAGGAGGCTGGGGGCCCTGATCTTCAGGTGATCCGAATTTTTAAACCGGAAATATGATAGAATATAATAGAATTTTCAAGATACCTTAATTCTATTATGTAAATAAGATAAGTAAAACCTGTTAAATTATCTCCCCCCTAATATTGACCTTTTAAACTGTCCCCCATCTCTGAAGCTGGGGGGCAAATAGTTTAAAGAATATATATATATATATATATATATATGAAAATTATTTCACGAAAGTAACACGTGAAAAATATTTATGATGAATAAAACCACGAAGGAAAGGAAACGCAGAATGGTGCTCAAGCGCTTTCGTCTAATGACATTGTTGGTTTACGTCGTCGTCGTCGTCGGCCTAGGAAAGCTACGGCTTGGGACCGTAGCGCATCTATCCGGTATAGGTTAACCTGGATGATGTAGCCATAAGCACTGCCGCTAGTTAATGCCAACCAGTGATTATCTCACTAGCCTATTGAGTCCGTTAGGCGAAACTGCGACAGTACCAAAGGGTGGAAAAATATAACATGGTTTTATATTATTTATTTGCAAAATGGACATGGTATTAGATTAAAATAATATTTGAATATAATAATTAACTGACAATTGTGATATAATTAATTATGTTTACATACAATAAAATAATATAGTATACATAAAATTAGTATTAATGTGGTTCACAATTGAATTATAATGGGGTAACTAATTAAAAATGAATTTATAACTATTCCGAAATTCAAGACGGTAAAATTAACATTTATCTTGAAACTAAAATAAGAGTATTCACTACACACTCCCCCACCAGAGAGGAAGTTCAAAGAGTTCCGAACGACACAGATTTCCGCTGAAACCTTTTTGGTAGCTACTTGTACCTCACTTAAGGTTGACTCCAAAAACGCAGGCTTAAGACGACGATAGAACCTTGTCGACCTTGGAACCGCGCTGGATGAGGAATGATTTGCGCGTACGTCGGAGAACTTCATAGGGTCCGTCATATGGACATTGGAGAGGCCGTTTTGGGACAGGTACACGAACGAAAACGTGGGTGCAAGACTGGAGGGCTGGGAAATAAAGATGTTCTGTTGGCTAGTCAATCGAGGGGGAAAGGCTGAAGGACTGCATGTGAGAGGAAAGTGTTGAGCGAATTCCGTAGGATCGCATGACTTATCCCCTGCAGTGAAGTAGCCACCTGGTAGCCGCAGTGTTGTTCCATAGACTAGTCAGCCGCTGTAGTCTTCAGATCACTCTTAAAGCAGAGCGAATACCAAGCAACACGAGTGAAGTTTATCCATCCAATGGGAGTCTTCGTGACACATAAGGGATGACTTCAGCTGGCGATGGAAGCGTTCGACGAGGCCGTTAGCTTGCGGATGATACGCACAGGTATGCGCATGTACTGTACCAACAAGCTAGTAAACTTCTTCCAAAGCGAAGACTCAAATTGGCGACCTTGGTCATGAACTTTTGTCGGCAATCCAAATCTTGATACCCATCCATGAAGAAAGGCTCTTGCAACAGTGTCCGCTTGGATATCAGGAAGTGGGATGGCTTCAGGCCATCTGGAAAGCGGTCGAGACAGGTGAGCAGATAACGTTGGCCTTGAATCACTGGAAGAGGGCCAACAATGTCTACATGAATTACCTCAAATCGCTGGGATGGGGCGGAAATGCGTCAAAGGGGGACCTGTGTGCCTTTGGACTTTGGCACGCTGGCAGGAAGGCACGTTTTGGTCCAATGTTTGACATCCTTCCGCATCGAGGCCAAACAAAGCGAGAGGTAACCAGGTGTTGCGAAGCACGGATACCAGGATGGGAGGGCTTATGAAGATCCGTGAAGACTGCTTTTCTGTGACATGGAGGGACATAAGGCGAATAGCAGCTGTGATACGTCGCAATAGAGGGGCACAGACAATCCTGGCATACTCATTTTTCTTGAGGGAAAGTGAGTGAGTGGAGTCTTCTCTGAGCAGGTCTTGTAGTTCCGTATCCTTATCTTGATCCTGTGCAATAGCATTCCACAGTGTAGAGCTGAGGGTAACAGAAGTAATCTCTATTCTTGAAAGTGCATCCGCTGGAGTGTTCAAGACACCTTTGATGTGGCGGATATCTGTTGTAAATTGCGAGATATAATCGAGTTGCCTGATGACTCTGGGAGAGTGGTTACAGCTGTTTTTTATTGAAGACAGTGACCAAAGGTTTGTGGTCGGTAAAACACCAAAACTCTCGGCCTTCAAGAAAATGTTGAAAATGCTTCACGTTTAAGTAAATAGCAAGAAGTTCACGTCCGAAAGCACTATACGCGTTGTTTGGGCTGGCTGCAGCTTTTTCGAGTAAAACGCGATGGGTGCTTGTTGACCGTTAATGGTTTGTTCCAACACTCCACGATCGCAACATCTGATGCATCGACCGTCAGAGTTAGGGGGGCATCACTGATAGGAAATGACAGAGACATGCACTATTGATAGCATTTTTGGCATTGTCGAACGCCTGTAACTATCGCTACACCATACCAATTTTGTTACCTTGCGTTTGTGTGTGATCATAGCGTGTAGAGGAGCAAGACACTGCACAGTTTTTAATGAACTTGTGGTAATAATTTACCAAACCTAGAAACCGACGTAACTCACGCTGATTCTTGGCATAGGGTATTTTTTATCACTTCACACTTGTCCTGAAGGGGGGTAATTCCGTGCTGCGAAATCGTGTGACCAAGAAATTCCAAGGTTGCTGTGCAAACACCACTTAGATGCATTAATAGTAACACCGTATTGTTCTAAAGCGTTGAAAGAGGAGTGAAAGATGTTCCTTATGTTCCTCTTCCGTTGAGCTGGCCACAAGCAAATCATCGATGTAGGCATAAACAAGGTCTAAGCCTCTGGTGACCTCATCTATAAACCTCTGAAAGGTTTGCGCAGCATTCCGTAGCCCGAACGGCATCTTCAAAATTCGAATAACCCAAATGGTGTACAAACTGCAGTCTTGGGAATATCCGAAGGCTCTACGGGAATGTGGTGGAAAGCCTTAACGAGGTCTATTTTACTGAAGATAGATTTGCCGTGGAGAAGAGAAGTAAAGTCTTGGACATTTGGTACCGGATATCGGTCCGGGATGGTTGTCGAATTCAAAAACCGTAATCCCCACATGGTCTCCAGTCTCCTGACTTCTTCTGGACCAGGTGTAGGGGGAGGACCAACTGCTTTTGGAAGGTCTTATTATCCCAAGATCCAGCATAAGCTGGAATTCCGATTTGGCAGCTTTCAGTTTGTCCGGGGCAAGACGTCTGGGTTTTGCAAACACAGGGGGACCTTTTGTTGTAATGTGATGGGTAATGGTGTGCTTAATGGTATCACCCATCTGCATCGGTTGAAGAATTCCTGATATCGCTGGAAAAGGCACTGGTACATGGAATTAGGGGGAACGAGGGAAAGTGCAGAGTTCGAGGCGTCCGGAAGGGCAACCTGTTTGGCAAGAACAGAAAGCAGTGTGGCCTGGTCGCATAAGCGTCGCTTGTCAAGATCCACCAGGAGTTTGAAATGCTGGAGGAAGTCAGCGCCGATTATGGGATGCTGCACTTGAGCACAGATGAAAATCCACTTGAAGGATCGGTGAAGGCCCAAGTTTAGTTCACGCGACTGAGTACCGTACGTGGGTATGCGTGAACCGTTAGCAGCGTATAGAGGCGGAGATTCCGAGTGCGTATGACCAGATTTTTGAGGGAATACACTGACTGACGCTCCGGTATCGACCAAGAAATTGACACCAGAGTTCCTGTCCTTTATGAATAACAGGTTGGCAGTGCGAGTACTAGACGCCATTAGGACTCGCTGCTGGGGTTTTCCGACGAAAAATTGCAAGGGGAGATGCACTTCCTAGCCTTCTTTCAAATTTCGAGTGGTAGAAGCAGATCTTCTCGGAACTCGAACGATGCCTCTTCGTAAATCTTGACCGAGAATGGCTTCTTTGCCGTTGATTTTGTAGCAGAGAACAAACGTGGTTGAGTCGTTGACTTAACTCTTTCACTTTCAACTCCAGTTCCGATTGTGTGTTCACGTTGTTGACCGGAGCTGTGTCAATCTCCACTACTTTGTCGGCAGTTTCTGCTAGTTTATCAACTGGAGTAGCAGGATCCATAGTGGCCAAGACACGCTGAGTGATGGAGGAAGTTTCTGCAAGAACAACTGTCTAAAGATGTCCTTATCGAAGGTTTGTGCGCGTTCGCCTAGAGCGCACTGCATAGCCCTCAGCATTTGAGTGGGCTTACGGTCTCCAAGTTCTTCTTTTGAGATTAACTGATGTAGTTTCTCACGCTCGGAGACAGTGGTGCGGCGCAGGATGGCAGACTTCAGATCGTTGTACGGGTCCTCACTCGTGGAAGGAGATACGATGACGTCACGGACTTCAGAGATGATGCTCGCTGGTAGAGAGGACAAAACATGATCGTATTTCGTCCTGTAGTGGTGATCCTTCCCAAGTTGAATTGTGATTCCACTTGGTGAACCAAATAATGGATCACCCGGCCAGAAAGACGGGGAGCTTTACGCTCAAGTGGGAGATGGCACCAGCGTCGTCAGGCATCTTCTCCCATGCTTGCTGACGTACAAGCAAGACGACAAGTTACCAACGAAGGAGTGGAGGTTGAGACGAGCGCAGGCACAGAGCGCACGGCAGGGGTGAGGGGCAGAGGGCACGAGCGACATTACAGTCTGGTCCTAGTCGCTCGGGTGAAGGGGGTGGTGGGCACGAACGACGTTACAGTCTAGTCCTAGTCGTTCGGTGAAGGGGGTGATGGGCACGAACGACATTACAGTCTAGTCCTAGTCATTCGGGTAAAAGGGGTAATCCAGCTCCGGGGTCACCAATTGTTGTTGTTACGTCGTCGTCGTCGTCGGCCTAGGCAAGCTACGGCTTGGGACCGTAGCGCATCTATCCGGTATAGGTTAACCTGGATGATGTAGCCATAAGCACTGCCGCTAGTTAAGTGCCAACCAGTGATTATCTCACTAGCCGTATTGAGTCCGTTAGGCGAAACTGCGACAGTACCAAAGGTGGAAAATATAACCATTGGTTTTCTATTATTTATTTGCAAATGGACATGGTATTAGAGAAAATAAATATTTGAATATAAATAATTAACTGACAATTGTGATATATAATTAATTATGTTTACATACAATAAAATATATAGTATACATAAAATTAGTATTAATGTGGTTCAATTGAATTATAATGGGGTAACTAATTAAAAATGAATTTATAACTATTCCGAAATTCAAGACGGTAAAATTAACATTTATCTTGAAACTAAAATAAGAGTATTCACTACAACATCCTCAGGAACACTGAAGTACATAAAGAGTTACAGCCTCTATATAGGTTACAAAAAAAAAAATATATATATACATACAGGGTGATTCAAAAGTCGTTACATAGGGATATACTGTATTATGTAATGATACAGGGGAATAGTCACATCACATGTTCGACATGGCCACCGTTAACGGCAATGCACTTGTGCAGCCAGCTAGGAATATCACATCAATGCGCTCCTCCTTCGATAACATCTCATAACTCATTTACCTGCAAAGAAACAGAGAAGCCCTATGTAACCTGACTTTTTAATCACCCTGTATATATATATATATATAAAGGGTGATCCAGAGAAATGGGACCCAAAAGAAACCCCTGTAACTCTTAAAGTATAAGTCCTTTTATAAAATCATACGCATCATTCGAAAGAGGATAGTTACAAGTTTGTACAGGATTGTATAGGTTTTGACAAGACAAGATAAGATACAAAACAAAATAAAAGTGTTAAAACTAACCCTTCAAGATGACTGCATGGACTGTGGGATAGGGCGGATCGAAAATGAGGTTTTTAAACTTTTTTTCGAAATTCAAATATGGCTAGTGCGGAAAATATGTGGGTGCTATAGATAATGACTGTGCATAAATATTAGTCCTGCGAAATTATATCTTCAGGTGCCACAAAGCCGTCGAAAAAAGTGAAATATAATGATTTTCTTATATTCTGCATTAGTACAATAACTGAAACTTACTTGTTATTATTATATATTAAGTGTTCCAATTACCAAAATAGTTACTGAATTACGCAGCTCTTAGTTTATTTAGATCAATGTTCTTTTGATTAATGATCTAAATAATCCAGAACTCACCACGAGGAGGTGGCTGCGTGTCGAGCTCCACCCATGCCCTCCCAACCACCCATCCTTGCGCATGTTTTTTTCTATTAACGTTTTATTTAAACTTTATATTCAGCTTTACTTTCGAATGATGGCATTTTTTTACGTGACTGAAGTGTTGATCTTATGAAGCCATCTCGCGCGTTCAATCCAAATACTTTTGATGATGCTTCAGTCACTAATTTTACCATTCTTTCTACTACTTGTGTATGACAAGGGAATTTCTCGAATGGAGGGGTACTCTTGTTTTCTATGAATTCTTCAATCTCATTTTCTGTCAGGTGTCTTGTCACAGGTGGTTCAGTGACAATGCATTTTTGCCAATTAATTAAATCAGTATAATCAGTAGCTTCAAATTGAATAACAGGTACTGTGAAACGCCTCACAACTTTTTCCTTGTTTGTTTGCCTTGCTTTCTTTATTCGCCTCCACGCTAATTCTCTTATGGCGCTGCGGTCATCATGAATCATTGATGCTAGAATATTTTCTGGATTTGCAAAAAATGCATTTCTTTGTATGACAGGGTTTACAATATCCTTTACTTCGTCATTCAGTGTTCTTGTTAGTTCAATAGTTTTGAAAACATGTTTTGAGCCATTGACAAAAGACGTACTTTGCTTAATAGAAAACCACATTGGGATGTAGACCTTCATTATAAAAGAAGCAATGTTCATGAGGTTCTCAGATGGACTTACAGTTGAAACGTATAGACGAAGCAAACGATTTGCTGTAGTCAGCCATCGTGAATGTGCCATTTTGCCTGGACTACGATGAGCAAGATCTGGAGAGCAATATCCCTTTGTTATGGCCTGATGAATATCAATTAGATATTTTTGGTCGGTGCTAAGATCTTCACAGTCTACAGTTGGTTCCTCAGCATCAATCCTTTCAAACTCGACAATAGGAAGACTCTCACAGTTCTCTAATTCCCTGCCAATAGGACCGGTGAATCCGCGGGGGCCAGATGTTTTTCCATCCAGCTTTGCAACTAAATGGCGTAATGGCAATTCATTGGCATGGAGCTGGCACACTAAATGTTGAACTGGCTTCTTCAGCTTCAATTCTATAAGCCTTATAACGCCTCCCTTTTCTCCAGTGTTGACTGCTGCACCATCGCATCCAATGGCAACAAGGTTTTCCAGGTTCATGTCATTATTTCCAATATACTCAAACATTCCTTTACATATTTCTTCAGCTGATCCAGAATTCACAGAATAATGGCCCAAATAATCTGAACCAGGTTCTCTCACTAAAGTGATATGTTCTTCTGTTACCTTCTTCTGATATACTTTGGACTCTTTTTTTCTTGGAAGAGTGTAGAATCTTTTCGACCATCAAAATAGATTCCTCTGATTGGGACCTGATTTTGATCTTTCATAATTTCTGATCTCTTCTTTTGTCTTTCTCTTCTGATTTTACTCCTATCCACTACTTCAGATGTATTGTCAATAGAAACTTCTCCAATATCTTGCAATACTGCACTAACAATGAATGCTGCAGCTCGATCTGAAACTGCAGTCCTGTCACAAGCAGTAGCCACTGAAGGTAGATTTGTAGTTTTCCTTTTCTTGAATAATTGTTCTTCAGGTTGTTCGAGCTTTCTCTTCGAGCTAACTGGCTCTGGAAATGTATCGTCTGATATTTCGCCAGATTCACTTTCACTATTTGATGTCGATGATGATAATTCAACATTTGTATCCTGCAATTTCTCCTGTGAAGATTCTTTGGTGAGCCTCACAGCTTCTTTTTGCTTTCTTAGCAACGTAGATGCTTTTTTCTTTGAGAGTGTAATATCTACTCTATCAATAAACAGTTTTCTTTCACTCCTTTGATCTAAGAGGAACGTCACTTCTTCCTTTGGAACCGTTTTTTCTTTGGGACAAGAACATTGTGTTAGTACTTTGCACTTGCACGCTGCAATGTCAAAAAGTTTCGTGTGTGCTTCTTTTTTGAACATATCAATCTTTGCTTTGTAAGCTTCAGAATTTTTTCTGCTTTGGTATGGCTTCATAATGACACGATACTTTTCGTGGTAGCTTCTGAACATTGTTTCAATTCGCCTGTCTGACAGAATTGGGACGGAAGCACTTTCCCAAATTGTTTTCAATTTATCAACAACTTGTTCTAATATTTGAGATATTGAAGGATCTTTATTAGTATTCTGTTTCAAATCGTTTCTTACAAACAAGTAATATTTAAAAACTCCTTCGTATGTAGGAAGATTCCTGTGCCACAAATCTTCCCCCATACCAAACATGGGGCACTCAGTTGAGGCCCTGGTTGATTTTGCACAAACTCGAGACATTTTGAAAGTATACAAATCTGAAAAAGAAAGAGCTAATATCAATTATACGTTAATTTCAGTTAATAGTACATGGCAAACTTAGGGCAACACAATACAGAAATGCAAAATATATAAGAAATATAGTTTAGACTATCTGAGTAACGCAACAACAGAACACCCACCTGCTACGAGAGCGACAGCTACACTGAACCGAGGTACTCACGTGACAGCTGAGTGAGCTGACTATAGAAAACTGTTTTTAGAGAATAGAAACTTTTTTAAAGGTTGACTGAGCTATTTTTATACAAGTGTGAATAAATTCTTGTCTATTGTGCATCGTGGACTCTTCTGTAATTATTGGTTAAAATCTGCTTTTTTCAATTTTTTTCAATATTGAAGGTCATTGTGGCACCTGAAGATATTAATGTTATGATTTTAAATTTATACCAGCTTATTTCCTCACTACTCCACACATTTTCCACACTAGCCAATTTGAAAATTCGAAAAATGAGTTTTTCACTCCGCCCTACTGTGGAACAGCTGCGTTTCATAACTGAGCAATATTATGAGCATGGAAGAAGTGTAGTTTCAGCTCAAAGATCTTTCAAGACAAATTTTCAGATGTCAAAATCACCTTCTAAGAAAGTAATCCGTCGGTGTGTCAGAAATTTTTCCCTAACTGGCAGCATTGGAAAAAGAAAACCAACTGGAAGAGTGCGCACAGCAAGGATAGACGAGATCATTAACAGAACTCATGAAATTGTACAGGATAATCCTAACATAAGCATCAGACGTGCTTCTCAGCTGTTAGGAGTTGGATATGGAACAACACACCGTATATTCAAGCAAAATTTAATGCTCTTTCCATATAAAATTCAAACAGTGCAACAACTAAACGATGGAGATTTCGCACGAAGACGACAATTCTGTCAATGGATCCAACAGAAGGTAAATGACACCACCAATTTTCTAGCAACTTTGATTATGTCAGACGAAGCCCATTTTCACTTGAATGGAACTGTAAACAAACAAAATTGTCGTTTCTGGGCAACAGAAAATCCATTGAATATTACCGAAGTCCCGTTGCATAGTCAGCGTGTAACTGTTTGGTGTGGTCTTACTGCATCTCAGATCATAGGGCCGTACTTTTTCGAGGATTCCACCGGAAACACGGTCACTGTAAATGGTGATCGCTACGAAAAAATGTTGACCGATTTCCTTATTCCTAAATTAAGAGATCTTTGTCTAGAAAACCACTGGTTCCAACAAGACGGAGCTACCTGCCATACCACGAGGAACTGCATGGCAGTTTTGCGTCAAACGTTTCCAGGCGAGTTAATCTCAAGATTTGGAGACGTTGAATGGCCCGCAAGGTCTCCGGATTTTTCTCCCTTAGATTATTATCTCTGGGGATATTTAAAGAGTAGGGTCTACAGAAATAACCCAACGACCTTGCAAGAATTGAAGGCCGCCATCACAAATGAGATACAGGCCATACCACCGCACACTCTTGCAAAAGTGATGCAGAACTTACAAGCGAGAACACTGGAATGCTTGGCAACTAATGGAGCACATTTGAAAGGAGTCTTTTTAAAAAAATAAATATTTCATAATAAACTTGTAACTCTACTCTTTCGAATGATATATAGTTTTTATGAAAGGAATTAAATATTAAGAATATTTGGCTTCTTTTTATGGGTCCCATTTATCTGGATCACCCAGTATATATATATATATCGTAAAGAACGACGCTTGTATAGGAGAACATTCCGCGCAAGATGAGAAAAGAGAACGAACAAATGAAAAAATGAGGTAACCACCCGGGATCTTCCGATTGCCGGTCAGATATGATAACCACTACACCATGGTCCTCACTCGATCAGAAGTCGTAATTCCTCTACATACGCGCAGAAACCAATGCCCCAAGGGGGGCACCTCCCGCATGCCGTATCTATATATACATTTCAACTGCAAAGAACACGCAGTATAAATAACGTAAAGAACGACGCTTGTATAGGAGAACATTCCGCGCAAGATGAGAAGAGAGAACGAACAAATGAAAAAATGAGGTAACCACCCGGGAATCGAACCCGGGATCTTCCGATTGCCGGTCAGATATGGTAACCACTACACCATGGTCCTCACTCGATCAGAAGTCGTAATTCCTCTACATACGCGCAGAAACCAATGCCCCAAGGGGGGCACCTCCCGCATGCCGTATCTATATATACATTTCAACTGCAAAGAACACGCAGTATAAATAATGTAAAGAACGACGCTTGTATAGGAGAACATTCCGCGCAAGATGAGAAGAGAGAACGAACAAATGAAAAAATGAGGTAACCACCCGGGAATCGAACCCGAGATCTTCCGATTGCCGGTCAGATATGATAACCACTACAGTCTAGGGTGGCAATAAAAAATGAAGTCGCAAAATTTAAAATGTGCGGGTGCTCATTTTATTCGGTTTATTGAAAAACAAATTCTGCCAAATTTCAAGTTCCTAATCTTATTTTAAGTGGTGGTACAAGACACAAAGAACTTTGTGCTCTAGGCTATTGGAAATGAGTGTTCGAGTGAGCTTCAGGAGTGTTCGAGTGAGCTTCAAAGTTATACAAACAAAAACTGAAAAGAACGATTCTGATAAGACTCAAACAACCTCAAATAGGACTGCAATAGCTTGTAGTGATCTGATATATTACAATTATGCCTAATTTTTCTGGCTTTGAATGAACGTGGATTTATTGGCATCAGGGAACATCTTCCGGTGCTGCTCCACAACCTGAAGAACGTATTGCTGTTGATCCTCCTGTGTCGTCAGCACAGCGTTAAAATCTTTCATTAGGGCAACTCCTCTTTCTGCGGGATCATTGACAACACTTATGGCAGAGACGCGCTGTTTCGCTTGTTGAAAATCTTCATCTTCCCACTGCTCCGGATCCTTGGAGAGGAAGGATGTGGGAAGCTGGAGCAGGTAGAAGGCGGCCAATGTGTTCTTCGTGACAAAGGCTGCCAAAGAAAGATGTTCAGCATCTCCCACATCAATTGTCACACGAGGCGAAGGACTCTTCCTTTCTTCATTTTTGAGCGCCTCAACCATGCCTCTTTTCACCGTGCTGCTGAGATATTCATCAAAAAAGGCCAAAGCGACCAACTTTTCACTTAAGTACCAAAGATGGCTAGTGATCCCTTTCAAAGCGGCCTCTGCCACGCGTCGGTTAACTTGTCTGTACTGCACCAGCTTTTGTATCAGCTCCAAGTCCAACCGCGGAGCATATCTGGCTACCGGGGCATTGAACCAAACTTTAACGTAAATCTCTGCAACAAAGAGGCAGAAGTCAGTAACACCCTGGAGCTCCTGGTCCGTGAGTTTCCCCAAGTTCCGCAACTGGTGACGGTACAAGATCTTAAATGCATAGATGCATTTTGCCATCCACCGTGCCCTGTGGAGGGCACCCGGAGTTTGAATATGATTTCCCGTGGTAGATTTATTCCGAGAAATAGCAGTACGAGTTTCAGGAATTCACGGTAATCATCGCGAGGCTGCTGATATCTCAACTGTTCGTGCACAAACTCTGCAACTTTCTCCTTGAATGCATGCATCCGATCTGCCACCTCACGGTCTCCCTCAGCAGAAAGAAACGAATCCTTTACAATCTTTGGCCACACCTCTGCCAATCTTTGAAAGAGCTTGATCTTTGGTCCCGAAGAGCATGCTACTAAGGCTTCGAAAACTTTTTCGAGAACTATTTCTGCGATGTGGTGACGACAAGCAAGATTGAGAAGTTTCTTCCCGAGCTTCTGCTCGAGGAATTGACAAGCGCCGTTCAAGCGACCGGTGTTACATGATGTCGTGTCAAAAGACATGGCTACGATCCCGGGAGATAACTGCCAGTCTTCCAGCATGTCATGCACTGCTGTTGCCTGCGCCAGACCTGTTGTTGATGGCAGCTTTGGTACCCCCAACAGCTTCTTCACACCTTCTCCTGAAACCAGGACTGGAAGGCGATTGACCTCTTTGTTTGTAAGGTCTGGAAGGAGCTTGCCATCCCAATGAACTGTTAATGGTACCGTGGGGGAAAAGGACCTTCTCAGCTCATCCGCGATGTCTTGGCAGAATTTCATTCGAGCTAGTCGGATTGTGTCTCGATTCAATGCGTAGTGCTCCATACTTTGTCCAGCAGCTGCTAAGGTATTGGCCACAACATGGACTGCCCGGCGATTGGATATCTTTGTGCGGTCCAACGCTTGCGCCAGTTCTTGAGTAACAATCTGATTTAACCCTCTTGATCTTTTCCTCTTGGGAGTGGCAGATGACGCGCCTCCTATTGCTCCGACATTCACCTCATCTTCCTTGTTAGTATCCTCGTTTGTAGAACTGCTGCTTGACTCCAAAACCACGGACCTGTCCATCTTCTGGAGTTCATTCAGGTTCCTTCATTTCCTTTTCTCTTGCTCACGCTGCCGCGTCATTTTGTTCTCCTCTTGTCTAATATACTTCTGATCAACAAGTCCTATAGTTCCTCGATGACCAGGCTCACGCTGCGCAAGAAGAAACTGCTTGTCTTCTTTATTTTGATGATTTTGAGCACAATCGAACAGGCCTTTCAGACCTTCTAGAAAGACCTTTTCCTTGTCCATCTGGGTTTTGGTACGCCTCACTCGTAATTTCTTTAAGCTTCTCCACTCAGAATGGAGGTTCTCCAGCTTGTCTTGTGCCTGGTGCGTAGCTTGAGTCGGAAGACTTGCATTCTTCCACATCTGTTCGACCTCTGTCATCACCAGTCGGCTACTTTCTCTGACAGGGCGAGACTCGGACAGGTGAAAGAACAAGAATCGTTCCAGGACCTGCCGCTTGGACGGCAATTTGGCTCCTGTAAGGGCATATGAGTTGGGAGAAGTCTCCAGTAGCCATAAAACATCATTCTTTCTTAGAGTAGTCGCCATTTTTCATCTACCTGCAAAGTATACAAAATAGAGAATTAGTAAGTGACAATGGTGGAAACTTTGTTACTCTTGTACCACCCCCTAATGTTTATCAAAAGTCCTAAAAATTTGCCTGAGTGATTTTCTTCAGGAACTGCACCAAACGCGCCACCGCACTCGCTCCTCCAGGCAACTTGGATTTTTACCCCTATTGGCTATTGCCACCCTACACTACACCATGGTCCTCACTCGATCAGAAGTCGTAATTCCCTGGTGGTTACCTCATTTTTTCATTTGTTCGTTCTCTTCTCATCTTGCGCGGAATGTTCTCCTATACAAGCGTCGTTCTTTACGTTATTTATACTGCGTGTTCTTTGCAGTTGAAATGTGTGTGTGTATATACAGGGTGGGCGGAAAGTAGCTCCCTATTTTGGATTGGTAAAAAAATACGTATATTATCCATTTATTTCAGAAGAAATAATATGAAAAGGTAGGCATACATGGTAGGTTTTCTCTAAAATTCAATGTGGGCTCCAACTCTTTCCACCAGCTTCTGGAGCCGCCCAGGAATGGCGTCCACTGACTTTAGCAGGAATTCCGGCGGGATGGAGGACATGAC
Source organism: Bathynomus jamesi (assembly GCA_023014485.1). Lineage (NCBI taxonomy): Eukaryota > Metazoa > Arthropoda > Malacostraca > Isopoda > Cirolanidae > Bathynomus > Bathynomus jamesi. The sequence goes on along the minus strand of JAJOZX010003417.1, from coordinate 480,806 downwards.
TTCCCGAATTCGGTCCTCCAGTTCTTCCAATGTCCTCGGTTTGGTGCGGTAGACTTCTTCCTTTACCCACCCCCAAAGAAAGAAGTCGCACGGTTACCGCTGAAAAACGGCAGAATCGGTTCAGTGTAACGGTGTGGTGTGGTGTGGTATGACCTCAGATCAGGTTGTGGGCCCGTTCCTTCTGCGCAACACCATGAATGCTGAGCGGTACCTTGCTATGTTGCGAAACGAGGTCTGGCCGGTTGTCAGCACATGGGAGAACATCGACGATCTGATATTTATGCAAGATGGCGCCCCTCCGCACTTCGCTCTTGTTGTCCGTGAGTGGCTGGATGCCCACTTCCCTGGGCGTTGGATGGGTCGTCGTGGTCCACATCAATGGCCAGCCAGGAGCCCCGACTTGACACCGTGCGACTTCTTTCTTTGGGGGTGGGTAAAGGAAGAAGTCTACCGCACCAAACCGAGGACATTGGAAGAACTGGAGGACCGAATTCGGGAAGTCATGTCCTCCATCCCGCCGGAGTTCCTGCTAAAGTCAGTGGACGCCATTCCTGGGCGGCTCCAGAAGCTGGTGGAAAGAGTTGGAGCCCACATTGAATTTCAGAGAAAACCTACCATGTATGCCTACCTTTTCATATTTTCTTCTGAAATAAATGGATAATATACGTATTTTTTACCAATCCAAAATAGGGAGCTACTTTCCGCCCACCCTGTATATATATAATATATATATATATATATATATATATATATACATACATACATACATACAATAAACGGAGAGGTAAAAATAAAAATTAAACATTAAAGGATTGTGGGAGGAGCATACAAATTTGTAAGGAAAAACTACCGATTTTAGCACAAGATCAAATGAATTGTTTCCAACCAATGTTATAGATAATTAAAAAAAAAATACAAATTTATAGTAAAAAATAGCCCTACCAATAATTCAGGTATTATCTATAAAATTGGTTGTAAACAATGTGATTCCTTTTACATAGGTCAAACGGGAAAGGATTTGCGCACGTATAAAACAGCATCAATATTCCGTTAGAACAGGACAGTCGTCTAGTGCCCTTTTTGTCCATTTGTCAGAGTTATCCCACTGTATTGATTGGAATAATGCTTCAGTTTTATTTCACTCTAGCAACATGTTAATAGAAATATTCTTGAGTCTGCCATTATCCAACTTACAAATAACTTCAACATAAGCAAAGGTCTTTTTCAACTCAATCCTGTTTTGAATTTCTTCAGAACAGATTTAGATAAGGGGTAGAACGCTAAATCTTTGGGAAACTTGTATGCTACTCTAATAACTTTTATTTTTCAATTTATTTTTCTATACATCGAACTTAAACAAGAAGGGCAGTGCGCTAAAACTCGGGCAGATTTCCAGTATAAATTTATTTATTTATTTTTTTTTTAAAATTATTTACAACATTGGTTGGAAACAATTCATTTGATCTTGTGCTAAAAATCGGTAGTTTTTCTTGACAAATTTGTATGCTCCTCCCACAATCCTTTAATGTTTAATTTTTATTTTTACCTCCGTTTATTGTATAATATATACATATATATTTTTTTTTCTGTAATCTATATATAGGCTAACTCTCTATGTACTTCATTGTTCCTGAGGATGTCATTAGACGAAAGCGCTTGAGCACCATTCTGTGTTTCCCTTCCTGCGTGGTTTTATTCATCATATATATACATATACATACATACATACATGCCCCTCGGTGGTGTAGTGGTTAATGTTGCTGACTACGAATCCATTGGCCTAGGGATCGAGACCCGCTTACGGCAGCCGCCGCGCAGGAAAACCCAGCTGTTCATCCTTCCACACAAGAAAGTGGTTGGTAGATAAATGGGTACCCTGGGTGGCCTAGTGGTCAAGAAGCTGGGCAGCTGGTGGGGCGTGGTTCGGATTTCACGTTAAACTGTAGGTCAGAATGAACAATTCGGGCGGAAGCTAAACAAAGGTTATACACACACACACACACACACACTAGGGGCACTCAATATATTTTGCCCCACCCTTTTTTCTTAGCTAAATAATAGGCCATGGGGCTGAAATGTCTTTTGGGCCGCAAATTTGAACTTTCTGCGCTTCACATAACCGGATTTTTCCAGTTTGAACCTCTCCTTCTAGAAAACCGCTTTTAAACGCCCTTGTATAAAACCGATGGTTAACGCAGTTTCGAAAATGGCGTTTGACAGTGATGTGCGTCGTAAACAGAAAGCTGTTATCGAGTTCTTAACCGCAGAGAAGGAAACAGTTGGAAATATTCACAAACGTCTACAAAACGTTTACGGAGATGCTGCTGTTGATCGAAACACAGTTGGACGCTGGTCTAAACGTGAGATCATCGGAGAAAGGGAGAGCCAGCCTCGATGATGAGCGACGCATCGGTCGCCCGGCATCAGCTGTGACATCTCTCACTGTGCAACGTGATAACAGCATCATTCGATCAAATCGGCGCGTCACATACAAGGAGCTATCATTGGAGTTAGGAATTAGTGAAGGAAGTGTGAATACAATAATTCAGCAACTGGGATACTCAAAAGTGTGTTCACGATTTGTTCCTCGCGAACTGACTGAAGATCACAAAGCCCAAAGGAAAGAAATTGCCAATCCATGGAGTGACATCACGCAGATTCCCCACGCAAGAAAAAGTTCAAAATGGCTCCCTCTGCACGAAAGGTTATGGCCACCATCTTATGGGACATGAAAGGGGTGATTTTGGTGGACATTATGAAGACGACGACGTATAAAGCGAGTTCGACCGGAGAGAAAACTGGAAGACGTCCTTCTTTTGCACGATAACGCGAGACCACACAACAGTTCGCAGACAAGGGAGGCCCTCACAAAAATGCGCTTGACTGTGTTACCCCACCCTCCATACAGCCCGGATCTGGCACCTTCAGACTTCCATTTGTTTGGGCCAATGAAGGATGCTATTCGTGGAAGAAAGTTTCAGAGTGACGATTAAGTTGTTGAGGAGGTAAGAGGTGGCTCCAGCGGAACCCAACGGACTTTTACCAGCAAGGAATAAAGGCCCTTGTTTGGAGGTGGAGGAAAGCCGTAGAAAAGGATGGAGACTATGTGGAAAAATAAAAACTTGTAAAAAAGGTATGTAATTGTGTACAAAATTTCTGGAACTTGCAAGGAAACTTGGAAAGAAAAATAAAAGGTGGGACAAAATATATTCACACACACACACACACACACACACACACACACACACACACACACACACACACACAGTAAACCCTCGTCCAACGCGGGGGTTAGATTCCTCGAGAACGGCGCGTTAGGTAAATCCGTGTTGGACAAACTTAATACCTTATGGGATAAATGGGGATACGTGAACGCGGCTGCGTAAAGTTTCCCATTGATACGTAGATACGGAGATTTTTCATTCACACATATATGAATTTCCCTGCCTATATTGTATATGAAATAAGAACATAATAAAATCATAAACATAATGATATTTACATATGATAAATATAAATATACTAAATGAAAATAACACCTATCTTTTCTTCACTCTTTTGGATGGTGCGTATGGTAGACTCATTTACGCGATAGTCGCGGCCAAGTGATGTTATACTCATACCACCACGCAACTTATCTAGAATCTTTATTTTTTTCGGCAAATGTCATAACCTTACGACTTTTCTTCTCTTCACTATCACTTGCAGATGCTTTACGTTTTGTTGCCATACTGCTCTCTAAGGGTAATAGCAAAACAACGGCAAAATGCGACAAAAACAATCCAACACAACTTCACTGAACTTAACGCGTTAGCGGAACTGAGACAAAGGTGATGCGAGGGGTGGGGTGACGCGAGAGGGAGGGAGATGCGGGAGTGTTGGAGAGTGTAGGAGAAAACTAGAGCGCGCATTGGTACGTGTACAGTACTACTGTATTAGAACGTGCTTGGCGGACCGTGTATAATCAAATTTTCAGCTTTCGGCAAGTAGTTTTTCGCATTTATTTTCCTGCGTATAAGCAAATTCGCGCTAGATAAACGCGTTGGACAAGGGTTTATATATATATATATATATATATATATATATATATACAACAGGGTGTCCCCAAAAAACTATATACTCTTTATAGCATCATATATTTTATAATTTAAAAAAAACCCAAACAATATATTGTTATAGCCATTGCCAATGAAAGGTAAATTAGTAATCTAAGTGATCAAAATGTTATAGCGAGTTGTTTGCATATAAAATTTAATTAACTACGCCAAGTGCTCAAAATGTTCTCCGGCGGCATGAATGCACTTTCAATACAACAAAATCGTGTGGTCTGATGAAGCTACCTTCAAGCTGAATGGCACAGTAAATCGACACAACTGCAGGTACTGGTCACTTGATAATCCACACGTTTATGTGGATAAACATGTTAATTTACCAGGATTAACAGCATGGTGTGGTTTATCATCCAGGGGTTTGGTTGGACCATTTTCCTTTAATGGGACAGTTACCGGTGCCGCATATCTCGACATGCTGCGGACAGAAATTATACCTGCAGTTCAGAAGTTGTTTGGAAACGACGACTTTTACTTTCAACAAGATGGAGCCCCCCCTCATTATCATTGTGATGTCAGAAGGTACCTCGATGAAACGTTGCCTAACCGTTGGATAGGACGAAGAGGAAGCGTTGAGTATCCTCCACGTTCACCGGACTTGACTCCACTTGATTTTTACTTGTCGGGCTACCTGAAGGATGCAGTTTATGGTACAAGACCTGCAACACTCGAACACCTTAAGGATGCAATTAGGGAAAAGTGCGGGACCATCACAGCATCCACATTAGTTCGTCTGCGAATCAGTTAGTCGACGCATTCAAAAGTGCATTCATGCCGCCGGAGAACATTTTGAGCACTTGGCGTAGTTAATTAAATTTTATATGCAAACAACTCTCTATAACATTTTGATCACTTAGATTACTAATTTACCTTTCATTGGCAATTGCTATAACAATATAGTTTGGTTTTTTTAAATTATAAAATATATGATGCTATAAAGAGTATAGTTTTTTTTGGGACACCCTATATATATATATATAAAGGAAAAGGAAACGAAGTCCGAGCGCTTTCGTGATATATTCATATCTTCAGGGACAAGAAAGAAATAGCCTTTTAACCTGACGTCGAAGGTCGATATATCTATTAACGTTAGCTACCATGCCATTGCGCTTAAGTCTGTAAGCTTTGTTACGCTCGTTTATGAACTAGCCTATTTCCCTAGTCCACCACTTGGGCCTACCATGATTTCTAGCGCGCTTGGGCCTACGAGGAATAAACTCCCTTCCGATATTCAAGAAACTATCTTTGAACGCCTCCCAATGCAAATTTGCGTCATTACCCATAAATAAGTTATCCCAGTCCACTATCATCCTATCCGCAAAACTATCAAAATTGGCCCTACGAAAATCAGGGACTTCTATTACGTTACTCTCCTTAGTGTTTTCTATCAATAGCCTAAACCTAATAATTTGATGATCACTACATCCTAAACTCTCGCCTACTTCTAAACCTTCGACTATATTTTCGCCGTTCGTCATCACCACATCCGAGATATTGTCACCGCGCGTTGGTTCGGTAACCATCTGTCGTAAAAAATTATCTTCCATGAACTCAACCAGTCTCAAACCCTCTTCATTACTAGTAAAAGTCTCCGACAATTATACTATTCCGATTATTAATAAAGTTAACAAGAAGCGAGTAAAATCTAGTATCGGTATCGAGGGGTTGAACGAGAGGTCTATAAACAACAAAAATAAAGCTAATACTACGCGCCTTAACTTCAACGCATGTTGCATTAATTGCTGCCGGAAAATCTATCTTAACCTCGATAGCTCTAAGGGAATTTCGAATGTACAACAAAATGCCGCCAGCAATCCTATGTAACCTATCGTTAGTAAAATGTTTAAAACCCGCTATATCAAGTTCCCCCATCAAGTCCCGAGTCACGGTATTTAACCACGTTTCGGTTATAGCAACTATATCGTAGTTCCCGGAATAAATTATCGCCTTAAATTCGTTAAGTTTATTTCTAATACTACGCGCGTTACAATAAAAGACGCGTAAATTATTTTTTACCACGGATCGGCGTTTTAAAGTATTTTTCACATCGGGCCCGCGTCTCCCAGACCCACAACGTTTAAAGAAGGCTTCGACCTACACAGCTTTCGAACGTTCTCCTCGATTAACCTACCTAGCCTAGTATTCCCTATTTCATTTAAATGCACCCCATCTTTTATAAAAAGGCTAGGATCACTAAATGCTGACCACAACTTTACAAAAGGTACATTTTCCTTAGCACAAATCTCTTCTAATTTAGTATTCAAAAATATTGTTTTTGACGTAATCCTAAGACCCAAACCGTGCCAAGGGTAATACCTAGAACTAAAGACCTATCTGACTTTACCTTCAGGGACCTAATTAACCCCCTATATATCTCCAAAAGGTCAGGCACTCTCGTATCGGGCCTATACGAGTCGTTGCCCCCTACCATCGTCACCAACATCGAGTGACGGGAGGCAACATCAATCCTATCTACTTCGTCTCTAATTCTGTCAACCCTGGCCCCTAGTAGACAGACCCTCCTCCGCTTGGTTGGATTCCGTTCAACGAACTCTATCCATATGGCGCACTAAAGAGTCCCCAATTAAAATAGTTTCCCTTTCGTTCACATCCCTATCCAACTGGGCGAAAGGGTTCGAAACCTCGATAAGCGGGGGAGGATTCCTATCACCTAACGTACGTGGCCTAGCTCTACCCTTCTTTAAATCCCTCCCCGTCTACTAATCTCGGACCAACCTTAACCCCTTCCTCAACTCTGTCTAACCTTCCCGATAAGCTACCTATACTAGAAACTATGTTCCTCACCTCACCCTTCAAATTACTAACGTCTTCAACGTTAGTATACGTTCGGCCTTCGTCAACTACCCCTGCCCTCATCAAGCGTTGCAAGTCTTTCCGTCACCTCGCGTACATTACGTTTTATATCAACTATCTCTTCCCTTAAATCAAAAAAGAAACAAACTGATCTCTCGGTAATCGCCATAGGACCGCCGTTATAATCCTTAAAATCTGTATACCACCGATTAACCCCACACGACGCTTTTCTGTGACGGCATCGCGTAAGTTAAATTAGTTAAAGTTTATAACCGTCACAAGTTTAAGTTAAATTAAGCCGGCACGCAATGAAAACTTCTAAGTCGTTAAAAATCACTAATATTCAGTTACTTAACTATAACAATGCAAATATGAAGGCAAGTATATAAAATTCAGAATTTTCTAAAAGTAAATTAATCGCCAATATTCAACAGTAGAAACAATATCAGAGGGCCCAGGGAATGCGTCCGCTTAGTAAGGAGTCTGGCTGACGAAAGAGTCAGAGAGGTATGCAAGAAGGTCGCCGCCATTAGAGCGTCCCTTGCGGAACCCATACTGACGGTCTGAAATAAGATTGTGAGGAGAGAGGTGTTTAAGAATTTCTTTTAAGGATAGATTACAAAACTTTAGAAAGGCAAGAAATCAAAGGAATTTCACGATAGTTGGACGGTTGAGAGCGGTCGCCTCTCTTTGGGACAGGCTGAATGAATGAAAGCGAGCTTCCAGCAGGAAGGAAAAAAGGACCAGATGAAAGGCAAAGACGGGAGTTTGCCGAGACAGGGTGTAAGCACAGAAGCACAGATTATAAATAGTGATGGGACGATACCAAAATTTTTAACGATTCCGATTCCGATACCACTAAAAAGTCTCGATTCCGATACGATTCTCGATTCCGATTCTCAATATTTTTAAATATAATTCTATACTTGTTTTTCTGGAAATTGTCATATTTTACTCTGGTAAGATTAACTATTTACATTATGAGTATGGTAATATAAATTATAAATTATAATAGATTGGTTTAAAAATAAAAATCAACTGTAAGTTGTAACAATTCATTTTAATCTTCTTGATTACACATCATGGATATACATGTTTTAATGTATAGCTACAATACAATAAAAATAAAATTTGTTATCCTCTTTCATTTAAATTTTAAAGTTTACATTGCAAAACTGGTTCAATTAAAAGTTAAAGAATCGTTTTAAGAATCGGAAATCATGGTACAATTCTCTCGATTCCGATTCCTGAAAAATGCTCGATTCTTCCGATTCTCGATTCCGATTCCGATTAATCGTCCCATCACTAATTATAAAGACATAGTTTCGGAAACAAATTCGCCAAGAAACCTAAAATTTCTTGGGGAAAAAAAAAATTATATATTTATAATAATAATGTAGACCTTTTTGAAGTATGGGAATATGCTTTGATCTCTGAAGATGGCGCGTTTAATTTTGAAAAGCTAAATCAACATTTCTCGTTCGAATGGAAATTCATTTGATGCGAAGTCAACATTGTTTTCAAGTATTCCTTGACTCGCTTCAAGATTTCGTGTGTTGTGTGTGTGTGTGTGCTTTCCTTGGAGGACAATCCATATATCTCGTCTTTGCGCCACCCATTCTGTTTTATCAGAAGTGATAAACAGAAAATTAGTAGTTTGCATTTTGCAGCTAAATTCATTCTGTTGCGTTTGTTAGGGAGGTCAAATATTTGCCGACTGACGCTTCGTTGTGATATTTTATCGACTTTTGTGAGGGAGGGTGTTTGCCGGGAGGGAGGTTATGTTACGTTGTTATCAGTATCAATGAAATTCCCCCTGGAGGAGAGATGTGCATATGGTAGGTCCCAGTGTTGAATTAAAAGATACCGCACTGCCCATTGGCTTTAATGAGTACCCAAATACCCTGAGAAAGCTTTATGATACCGGAGTAGGATGTAATACCCATAACTTAAAATTCCTAAGTAAAATCGGCCTTTATCAATTTACTTAATGTAGACTTTGCTGTTTGATGTTCTAGTATTACCCCTCCCCCCTTTGTTGCATGACACCCACTGATTTTATCTTGTTCACTCCAGTTGATTTTAATCAATCTTATACTGGGGAGATCTTTGTGCAATCAGGGGCGATTATATTTGATTTCTAAAGTGTAGCTATGAATGGCTGTTATTTGTCGATTTTAGGCTGGTTCTGTATACGTACCGATCGAATTTTGGCATGGGAGGGAGTTGTGGGATAGCTAACAAACCGATTTATGCATAAAACGCTATTATTGAGTAAATTAGGCCACATCAAGAATACTTGTCCTTGCTACATAAAATTAAATAGGGCTGGAGGTTAAGTTTGGTGTCCGTACCCTGGTTTATCCTGGTTTTCGTTTCCGCCCGAATTGTTCATTCTGGCGAAGGTGAGGTTTGTTGACCCACTTTGGACCTACTTATAAACGTTGAATCCGAGCCGGAACTCGATCCCACGACCTCCATCTTAACGGCCCAGCCGCTTAACCACGAAGTTTACCCGAGCGTGTAGTCTTCTGCCGCAGGTGTTCACATCAATTGTAGTAGTTCCTTATTTCTTTTGGTAATTTGTTTAATAACTTTGGCCCTCTAACGACAAAGCTGTTCTCCTTCAAAATTGAGGATGTTCCTCGTCTTAACCTTGAGTATTGGCAACACTCAGCATTCTGCCTTTCCCTTTTTTAAAATTATTTTTCATATGTAAATTCTCTCTCTCTCTCTCTCTCTCTCTCTCTCTCTCTCTCTCTCTCATGCGTGGGAAGAGAGGCTTGGAACCTCTATAAATAACACCATTTAACTTCAGTTGTAGGTAAATATTTAGAGGGGATAATAGCGAGTAGGATTGTTGACCATTTGGATTCCTACAAGCTACTTGGGGACTCCAACATGGGTTTAGACGGCATAGGTCGTGTCTCACCATCATGCTCGAGTTTTTCTACGTCATGTTGAGTGAGTATGATAGAGTAGGGCGATTGATTAGAAGGCCTTTGATAAGGTACCTCACCGCCGGCTAATGGCCGAAGTGCGCGCGCTGGGTATTGGTGGGGAAGTAGGTAGGTGGATTGGAAACTGGCGAAAAATGCCACAAAGTTAATCCCTTTCGTTAGGCATATGGGCTACAATCGACGCTTACGTGATGCGGGTTCAAAGATGTCGATTTTAGAAGCATGTTTAGTTCAAATGATAACCCAACTCGCAACAATGGTTAGAAGTTGGATTAGAAACGACTAGTATATGTGGGAATTACTTTAACACGTTGATAGTTTAAGATTAAAACCTCAGAAAAAACTGCAGGAGTTTCGCTTGCTCGGTCTCTGTGAGCAAGCTAAATATAGAGCTATTTATATATTCTCCACTTTCCTGTAAAATTTCCTTGGCTACTTTTCCAGGGTCAAGGTATTTTCTTCAACCTTTTCCGTACCTTCCTCTGGCAGGGAGGGAGCGGAGGTGGGGAGAGAGCCTTCTACTTTTCTATTCAGTTTTCTACTACTGCTAGCATAGTTGAAAGACAAAATTTTCCCTGGCACCCGTTGCCATTGGTACCTCCTCGGTATGGGCCGCAAGGCCTTTTGAGGTACTTCTTTTCCTTGTAACTCCTTGTAACTCTCTCTCTCTCTCTCTCACATGGAACAGGTTACCTTCGGAAGTTGTGAACAGTTCCTCTGTGGATCAGTTCAAGAAAAGGTTAGACCAAATTTTGCACACTATTTGAGTGTGTAGAAAATTTTCCGTGGCACCCGTTGCCATTGGTACCTCCTCGGTATGGGCCGCAAGGCCTTTTGAGGTACTTCTTTTCCTTGTAACTCCTCCTCCTTGTAACTCTCTCTCTCTCTCTCTCTCTCTCTCTCTCTCTCTCTCTCTCTAAAACAAAAAACAGCTAGCACAATCTTTGGCTTTCCATCTGTGCAGTTTAGTCGCATAATATAGCTTATTTTGGCTGAATAAACTGTATAAAGCTATGTAATCCTGCTTAGGCTGCATAACCTACACGTACTGGCATCTTCGCATCTTCTGCATAACTCGGAAGTCGGAGTAACTTGTGAAAGGTGGTTGGGTTGATCTGAAACATGTGGACACAGTATTGACTTCCGCTTGCATGGTAATGTCTTGATTCTCTTGTATGTTGCGCATATGTTGTTTGGCCCAATTATTATTTTTTTAAAGGCTAATATTGCGACTCCGCCCACCCCATCCCTGTAATGAGGTGATTTTTTGTCGTCATTAGGTCTAAGGCCTTGAATTAAGTCACGAACTACCATACATTATCTATGAATTTAACCAATTTGTAAAACCTAATGGCCTACCAAACTTTGTAAATCGTGACTAGTGATTTTTTTTTTTTACAATGTCCTTTTGCATTCCGTTTCTGCCTTCTCTTGAACCTTTTATGGCATTTGGTAGGCCAACAATTGATTTATTTAGATATCTTATGAAATTGTTTTAAACTACGAGACCTGCTCAGCTAATCCCCATTTAATAGGCTTTGTTAAGCATTTTATCGATGTGTCCAATGAAATGAAGCCTACATTTTGTTCTGAGTTCTAGTAGATCTTTATGAAAGCCCAAGTTCGTGAGTGGTAGGCTTAACTCGTCTAGAGCCTATTTACAAAACATACTTTTTGTAATTAAATCAGAGGTCTAATTCCTTTTTGAATCAGTGACACATTGTAGGCCAACCCACGGAGTTAGAATGCGTCTAAAACCAATGAAAGTTCTGGTAGGTCCTGGTTGGTGGTATAAATTATGAAAAGCCTACATTTTAAACTTTAGACCAAATTCAGAAAGCATTCGTAAATTAATCAGTTAGGACAAGGCCAAGCCTATGTGATTTTTATACATATTACCGTAATTGATAATAGGTATTATTTCCATAAACCATAGCATTAACCTCTCTAATGTTTGTAGGCCTCTTTAAGTTTTTTAATTATACCATAAACACTTGTTCAATACATATTTCCTGAGTTTCGGGCGGGGGGGGGGGGAGCGGAGACAGGCCCGAGAGATTTAGCGGACATTCAAAAAAGTTTTTTTTTTCTAGTTAGGCCCTATTTGTTACACCCAAAATTCATGGGAAAAGTTTGACCAACTCCAAAAGTATTTTATGTAAAAGTCTATTTATTATTTTTCTTTCTTTTATATAGGATAATACATTTCCATTATGGTTTTTGCTCAGCTGAGAGCTGTCAAGTTAAAGATTAGGCCTAGGGGTCAGAATACGGTATAGTACTGAGAGTTCCGTTCCTTTGGGCCTAGCTACAGTGAGGTGGCCTATTGAAATATATGTGGATGAGAGTCGGTGTACAAGACCTAGCCCGATATGAGAAGTTTGACAGAAGCTACGAACATATTTTAAATTAAAAGCAACGAAGTGCTTTCAAAAAATATTGATGAAGCGAGTACATATGATAATAGAAAATGGGAAAAGTGACGCATATAGCGATAAATCGAAAAAGTGACTACAGACTTCTGCCAAACTTCTCAGTTTGGGACCTAGCTAGTTCTTAATTAGCCTTTAACATCATTTAGGCTTGTTGCATACAGGAATTAATTGATCCCCACATCCGAAGTTTAGATCAAGTGGGTCTCGAACTCGCGTCACTATCAGTATCATCCACTAAGGTACCCGAGCCCCGCCCTGAAGAGGAAACGTCCAAGCCCAACTAAATGTTAACGGGACTTGACCATTATCCCATTTTGTTTTCAAATAATCTGAACGTGCGGTCAGTGCGCATTGCATTACAAGTTTTATTGGAGCGCGGTCAATAAAAGGATCTCTCCTAAATGTTTGGTTATCGGGGCCTATTTTTAAGGTCTTATTACTCGCATTAAACGTCGTTGCTTTATTGCCCAAATACTCTAGCGTAGGCCCTAAACTGGATAGAAAGTAAATGTAACTTAGGCCTACAGGATTAGAAACGCGACTCGCGCATTTATTACGCCTACCTCAAATTGTATGAGCGCATTATTCTATTGATCTTGCTATTAATGTGTCATAGATAGCGCTTATTATTTGAACGTGTGCGGGCAATTTCAGTTTACACGCGTACTTCACATTGTTCCTTCTCAATATATAAAAGTCTCTCCAGAGTAACATCAGATAACTTACGAACAAACAGATTTACAAGCTTTTTATGCCTGTTTCCCATTTAGGTTTCGTCTATTTCATGGTGTTTATTTACAAATGTTTACATATCACGTGAATCGATGCAGTCAATAGGGGTTGTGTGCCTAAGTATTTTTAGAGGGAGGAGTGCTTTATATTAGTTATTAGATTCTCGGGAGGGGGGCTTTTGGAACAGATGGATAAGTGTGTGTGTGTGTGTGGCGGGGCCGAGCGGGGCGGGGGTGTTTTCGGAGTCAAGCTTTAACTTGTTGGTTAAAAAGTACTACGCACACGGCAATTAAAATTGTAACCCACCCGTCATTTGGCGAAGATCTAAAGCGTTAGAAAAAGAGGGGCTGAACCATGATGTTAACGGGGGATTAATTAGTGTAGGGAAACGCCTCGTACTCTTAAGTGCTGTTGACTATCACGGTAAAATGTTTCATTATATCTGTCGTAGAGGTTTATTTTATCGGTCGTTCGGTCGTCTGAGACGACTAAATATTCTAAATTAACCCCATACAACAGTATTACGTTTCGTCATAATGTGCTAAGCGCCTACGTTTTATTTAAAGAGTAAGTTATCTAAGGGTGACCGGATGTCCTGAAAAAATGCTTTCAGGGCATCGATATTCCTCTTTTAATCTGAAATACTTGATGTAACTCGTACCTTCTGTATATGCTGTTCTTATAGTCCAATATTTTGCCTTTCGTTATACGAGGCCCTCCTAGGAAGAAGTGGCTAAGCGACAAAAGTAAAGAACGTCAGAAAACGCTTTATAAAGTTGTGCCAATTTGAAAGTTGCCATAACTTTTGAACTTACTTCCCACGAAATATGTCCAAAAGTTCAAAAGTTATTCTAATTTCAAATTGGTTACAATTTTATAAAGATGCAAAAAACTTTTTTCTACGTGAAGGTCAAAATCTGATAATTAAAACCCACTCTAATAGACAGTTTATTTCCACAACAGTTTCGATGCCCACTGGCATCCTCTTCGGGTGGATACAGAAAAACGAAGAGGATGCCAGTGGGCATCGAAACTGTTGTGGAAATAAACTCTGTCTATTAGAGTGGGTTTTAATTATCAAATTTTATAAAGCGTTTTCTTGCGTTCTTTACTTTGTCGCTTAGCTACTTCTTCCTAGGAGGCCCTCGTATAGTTTAGCGAATATACGTGAATAAGCTTAGGACTAGATTATAAAGTTTCATGATTTACGTCACAAAAATTAACAAAACGTCTATAGCGATAATAATTAGCTCTGTCGTGGGGAGATAAAGAGGAAGGCCACTGATATAGATTTTCCTCATACCCTAAATCTTTCTAGTATTGTATTGCATTATATGCCCAGATACTTGGTCTCGAAGGGTAAGGAACAATCGAGTGGGTATACTACCCAGGTTATGGTGTATTGTTGAGCTGTTGTGTACACCACTGTGAGAATGAATCCATGGATTCGTGCGCGCTGGGTAGGTATCTCACTTCGTTTTGCGCACAGTCTGTAGCTCAAGTCGTCAGATTCTATATATAAATACCAGGTTAGGCGTAGGCATACGTGTAAATTATTTTTTTCGCTGCTACTATAGTATGCGGTCTACCTCCGATTGGTTAGGTTTAGTCATGATAGTTTTGTAAAAACTAACGAAAATATCATGACTAAACCTAACTAGTCGTCAAGGGCGATTGACATTGGGATGTAAACGAGCAATTAGTAAACAAGATAAGAAGCTATAATTAAAAGGTAGACCGCGTACTATAGTAGCACCTTTTTTTTCTTGTTTGTAACCTGAAGAAAGTCGTTAGTCCTTTCCGCCAGAATACCCCATTCTTAAAGGCAAAACTTATTAAACTTTTTAATTCCGTTTATCCATCACCCTGTAGATACCCTTACTTTTAAATAAGATTTTTTTTTTTATGTAAATGTTTTTACTTTTTAATCCATTTTTTTGTCCCTTTTCTTTTAATCTTTTTGTCCCACTTTCTTTCTCGTAACAATGTTACTCGGCTACACGACTATTTGTACCTCTGGACAAAGGCACCCTCCTGTAGGCCCACATACGCTAGGTCAGTTTACATGGGCTTTTTTAGAGTTACCAAAATACGTATCAGTAAGTCTCGAGTCTTTTTGAACTTACAGAATAGCGTACAACTCGTACTTGTAGACCTTTGCCTCCTAACTTTGCACTAAAAATGCACTTCTAAATAATTATGAAGGTTTTTATTTATTGCAGGACCGTAGGTGTTTACTTTTCAAGGTCTGTAAACAGGCTTGTAGAATATAATGGACTGGGCTGTAGGGTCTACTCTTCCTTTTAAAAGCATTGGCCTCCTCCAATAGATAATGTTTAACTTATTGTATAGTCTTATTGACCAAAACTAAATATTTTTTAACATGACTGGGTTCAAATATTTCGTAATGTTAATATTAACTGTACAGATATTCCTAATTAAATTGTCGTACGTGTTACTAATAACTCTATAGGGTGTAGGTTATAATTTATTTAATATATGCGATTTTATTCTTTTTATTCGTTCTACGAACGAGGCAGAAGTTACAAACTGTATTAAACTGTATTTTAAGTTAAATTAAAATAATTTCACTACATTCTCAGCATTATACGGGGTTACTGTAATTTGTCCTATAATTCGATGAAAGTTTTCATTATCCTAATTTCTACATTTTTTGCTTGAATTATTATACTTTTAAGGAAATCATATTTTTTGCTTGAATGTAGGCTTGGGCCTACTTTATTTATAGTTTTAAATAACCTATAGCCTTTTTTCTAGTTTTGTGCGTATTATTATTAAAGTAATTTACGCATTTCATCCTATGAATAATTAGTGTCCTATATTATTTTATCCAGAAATAAAGGACATTTTTTTTTAAGCAAGAATGTCAATCCTGCCATTATATAAAATAATGAATATTAGCTCACGCTCCCGCATCACGCGTGACTGGTAGTAATACAATATTTCGTAAGGTGGATTGAACATCACCAGAAATAATATTAGCCTGTTGCTCATTTAATTATAATATTACATCGTATACACGAGCGTTTTTGTGATAGGAAGCCTAACCTGATATTTGTAATAGGAAGCACAGCCTAGTATTTGTGATAGAAGCTTAGCCTCGGCTGAGTAGTCGTGTTCTAGAATTGGAAGTGATTTTAGGTTTCTGTGAATTCTTAAATTCCTTATTTATTGTTTCCAAAGATCGTGAATATAATTTATGGATCACCTGACGATCTCCCCCACCCCCCAGGGTGGAGCTTGGGGGAAGATCTTCAGGTGATCATATACAGTATATTATATACGGTATATATGCCTTGTTAGGTTAATTAAATGCCCGGTTAGGTCAACTGTACGCCCTTGACGATTGGTTTGGTTAAGTAGTGATATTTTCGTTAGGTTACTGTCAAAACTAACTAGAATATCACTACTTAACCGAACCAATCGTCAAGGGCGTACAGTTGACCTAACCGGGCATATATATAAAATTTTAAATGATTTTAGATATCTAGTACTAAATCACTAGGATCACCTGAAGTTCAGGGCCCCATGTATTCTTGATTTTGCTTTACAGTACCAAATATATTAATAAATTGATTGAATGCCCGGTTAGGTCAACTGTACGCCCCTGACGATTGGTTAGGTTAAGTCGTGATATTTTCGTTAGTTTTAACGAAGATATCATTTGGTAATTGAGGCTGGGGGCCCTGATCTTCAGGTGATTCAATCACTAAGAAAATTTTGATAGTACACATTATTAAAGCTGGGGGGAGTATCTGGTCAGGTGGATCGGGCTGGGGGGGGGGGGGGGGAATCTTCAGGTGATCCTAATTTACGTACACGCATGTACGTGTTAGATGTATGTGTATGTACATGTACATGCATGTGCATATATAATTTAATTAATAATGAACAACATTGTTTTGGGGGGAAGCCTGTTGCAAGATGTTGCACATAACTGTTTTATTTGGTAAATAAAAAGCCGGTATGACACGAAGACTAAAATTGTTTGAGTGCGTATAACATTCTTATACAAATGAATGTAAAACACAACCAAAGAAAACATTGAGTTTCAGACTTAAGTTTTCTTAATTGATAGGTTGGTCATGTAGGCTAGGCCTATTTCGTAAAGGGAAACCAAAACATTTTACTCGTATGTATACAGGGTGATTCATAAATGTTTCATTAATAGCAGGGTATATTCTTGATACAAAAGTGAAAAAAAAAGACCACATCAACATAGGTCGAGAAATCCTAGGTTTCGAGCGAGAGCATGCCCATATAGCACACCCTATCGAGCTATAGCACGCCCATATCTGCTACCGCAGCGACTGACTGGAGATTCGTATTGGCGTTTCCTTGAGCAGACTTTACCAGTGCTACTTCAAGATGGGCTTATCAGAACTCGACTACTAATGTGGTTCATACATGATAGTGCACTAGCTCATTTCGCCCGTTTGACGAGAAAATATCTCGATGCTGTGTATTCTGACAGGTGGATAGGGCGCAGTGGTTCTGTTCCGTGGCCACCTCGGTCACCAGATTTAAATCCTCTTATTACCAGTGGAGTCATTTAAAAAGCTTAGTTTAGGTTACAGAAGTCCGAGCACGTGATGAATTGTGTCAAGGAGTTCGAGACAATTGCGAAACGATCCGCAATACTGTAGGAATTTTTGAGTGTCAGACAGGTGCGACGTGCTGAGCATGCATTCAAGAAATAGGAAAGAATTTCGAACATTTACTTTAATGAAGCAAATGTATCACACTGTGTATTTGCATAAAATGTGAAAAAACTTCAGGCGTTTCATTTTTGTCGCTTGCTATAGCTCGAAACCTACCGGTTTCTCGACTTATGTTTATATGGTCTTTTTTCTTTACTTTTGTTTCAAGAATACACCCTGCGATTTATGAAACGCATTTATGAATCACCCTATAGCTACATGTATATCTATATATAAATAAAATGTTTCCGGAACATCAGATTTTTTGGATCCCTGATTGGCCGCAAGGTTAGTAGTGACAGGAAATTACTAACCAACGGAGAATGACCGCCTAATTTAAGCCTGTAACTCTGATTGGCCCGAAGTGTAAAATGGGTGGATCACCGAAATCTGCTGTCCTAATATATATGTAAAAATGAACAATGAATAATCCCTTCATTCATATAATTCTGATGATACTTCGTAATATTTATATAAACCTTATATTCTTATTCATATACTCATTTTTACATATCAGGTCCAAAATCGTATAACACGAGTTTGGATAAAATTTTGATTTGCTTTCTATTTTATAATTGGTGAATTATTTCCTTGTAAACTATGGTACTTGATCATTTTGTATAAAACCCAAAATCGTACAACGCTGACACAAGTTTGAATACATTTTTTATTTGCTTTCTATTTTATAATTGGTTAACTATTTCTGTTTAAACAACTTAATCATTTTCGTAGACTTAGCTTAATAATGTAATCTTGTTCATTTTTTTTTGTATACATTCTCTCTTCGTTGTCAAAGATGAAGTCATGTCTTGCTTAACGTTTAATTTTTAATCTTAAGCCTTTAATTTTCGCCATGTGCCTGTTTGTTTGTAATTCATGATGGGAAGGCATATTTCAATTCCATTTTTAGTGAACTCGGCAGATCATAACATCAGAGCTGTCAATATACAGTTTAAATAAAATATGGATTCCTCTTGCTTAGCAGTTTACACATTGCTTCAGCAAAATTATTTGTTTTGTCTTTAAATGTTTGTAAGTAAATCGGCCTATTGATAATAAAAAAAAAAATAAAAAAAACCAGCATTAAATAATAATGACGTCAGTAGGAAGTTTAGTATAAAAGCCCATAAAATTCTCCAATGTTCATTCTGACTAGACTTAGAGGCTGAACGTTACTTGTAACATTTTAGCAGTAAAATATAGTAAGAAATATCTGTCTTTCTTTCGAGCCTTGCCCTCTTCAAAGAATTTAGTCTTAAATAGAGAGAAGTAATTCCCCGATACGTCATAAGAAGTCGGAGAGTAGTATAGAAGAAAACTACTGCGATTCCCTATGGCCTATACCAGTGGTTCCCAACCTTTTTTGCGCCATGCCCCACCTCGACACCTCAAAAAATTTGATGCCCCATTAATATAAAAACAAATTTGGTGTTGAAAAGGTATTATTTACAATAATATGAGTACATTTATATGAGTTACCGTACATTCAATATGAGTAAATTAACTTGAGGTTGAAGCTAACTAAATTATTACCTTGAAATAAAATTTCTCAGTTGAAAAGTTATAATTTTAAATTTCAATAATATGAGTACATTCAATATGAGTTACATTAAATATGAGTCAAGAAACTTGAGATTGAAGCTAACTATATTATTTCCTTGAAATAAAACTTCTCAGTTGAAAAGTTGCAATTTTAAATTCACAAAAAAGTAATTTAATCAATAATACCACTTCAATTCACAATATTAGGTAAAAATACAGCAAATTCAAAGTTTGATAATCTCAAGTTAGTGAGATCCTTGAGCTTGATGTTTACTACAAATGGTTTTATTGTAGCATTTTCAAATTTCCCCCCCAAACATTCAAATTGCGCCTCACGTTGGGAATCACTGGCCTATACGGTAACAGCTACTCCAGAGTAACAAATCCGTTGCTGCCACCTAACCAGAACCCCCATCAACTTCGAACCGACCAAGGCCATAGACGGAGGGGTTAACACACACATATAATATATATATATATATAATTATATTATATATATATATATATATATATATATTATTTTTTTTTTTTTAAATGATTTTTGATACCTAATACTAAAATCACTAGGATCACCTCATTCATTCATTTCACGTGTTTGTGAAATTCGTCCATATATATATATATATATATATATATATATATATATATATATATATATATATTAAATGATTTTTGATACCTAATACTAAATCACTAGGTAGGATCACCTCATCATTCATTCATTTCACGTGTTTAATTGTGAAATTCGTCCCATATATATATATATATATATATTGAACAAGAAAGGAAACAAACTATATTTTCCATTATTGACTGTGTTGCGTCATTCTGCCAAATTATTGAGTACTGGCCACCAAGCGTATGGAGTGAGGACTAACTAAACTGCACAAGAACGCACTCGCGTGATTTAGGAGTATATTACTAAAAACTCAATATTATCACATTGATCTTTAAAACATACGAGCCTACATGTTTAGTTTATTAACTAATCATGTCTTCTATTCGATAACATATGGGACTATGTAAGAATGAATATTAAAATATACTTCAAGTTGACGTCTTTCCTCGGTTAAGTTAGTTTTCTTTCCGAACACTAGATGGCAGAAGAAAGACGAGAAGCTAACGTAATTGTGGGCACAGTTTTGGATCTTGGGTAGGCCTGTTTATTATTTCAAGGTAGGCTCTGCTTTTGTTTAGTAACCTGAACTTGGGTGAAGTTGAATTAACGCCAACCTCGCTCTTGAACTCATTTGAGGTTAGCTTAAGGCAGGGCAAAGCAGGGTTGGTTGATTTAAATCATGATTTAAATCAAATGATTTTCAAAAAATCACCGATTTAAATCAAATGTTTAAAAAAAAAAAAATCATTTAAATCAGTAGGTATATGAATAAAAATAAAAAAACGATAAAACGCGAGAAACTACTAAATAATCACTACAGTATAGGAAATACATAAAGAATGGTAATGAAGTTTGCTGTTTATTTTTCAATAAAACAAGGTTATAGAATTTACTTATAGCTCTATTGATTACAGTGACAAATTAAGATATCGGTGTTAACTTTTTTTAAACATTAATTAAAATCATAATAGCAACTGGCTTAATAATTAATTTAAATTTTTATTCCACTGATTTGATATAAACAAATATTTCATTTCTAGAAAACATTTAAGGTCATCTGGTCATGATAGTTTAATTTGCTGACCCAAAGCAAAGAATTATGGAGTGAAAACTTAAATAAAAAATATATATATTTCTAGAGTGTGGTGGAGCACTGACAGCTGCGCAAGTTTCAACAGGATAGCACAAAGGAGTGTTTGATAAACGTGTTACAACATGGTATACTATCTTTTTAGAATACACTAGAGCAGGGGGGCACAGTTTTCAGTGTCGAGGGTGACTTTCAATCTAGAAATTTACCGACTAGCTAATAATAATATATTTCAAGATTTTATATACACTGAGCGGCAGAAAAATCGGCCAACTTGGAATATCGCGAAAAGCAAAAAGTGGGCAAGCTTCTGTTTATAAAAATTTTAAAATTCGGAAATTTAGTCTATGAGGACATTAAAAAATCGTCAAACACCTGCTTAATACAATTTATAATAACAAAATACTGTACAAAAAATTAAAAAAAAAAAAAAAGCAACAAAAAAAAACTAATTTGTGATCCAGAGTTAATAAGAGGTGTTGCCTTCCCTAGCTTGAATGACTGCAACCATTCGTCGATTCATCCCATGAATGAGATTGGCGATCACATCCTGTGGGATTCCCTCCCACTCTTCAGTTAAAGCTTGTTGTAGCACCTGTATAGTGTTAGGGGCTACTATACGAGCCCTAAGACGCCGTCCCATCGTGTCCCAGAGATGATTTTATGGGGTTCAGGTCCAGACTTCGGGAAGGCTACGCTATTCGACGAATTCCAGCTTCATCAAGGAAATCGCTAACTGCTCTTGTCGCATGGGGTCTAGCGTTATTCTGCTGAAGAAGGCAGTCTTCGCCAACGAAAGGAGCAAAAGGGACCACATGCTCCAGCAAGATCTCTTCCACGTATCTTGCGGACGTTAATGACCCACCACCAACAATGACGAGCTCTGTGCGCGAGTTTGAAGTGATACCACCCCAGACCATAACTGAGCCTTCTTCAAAAGCAACCCTCTCCGTAAAAGTGCACGGGGCGAATATTTCTCCCGTCCATCGGATGTTCGAAGATTAAATCTTGATTCGTTCGTGAACAATACCCGTCCCCATTGGACCATAGTCCAACTGACATGCTCACGAGCGAAAGCAAGACGAGCATTGCGGTGGTGTGGGAGCAATTCCGCGACCATTGCTGGACGTCTAGCATGTAAGCCACTTTCCATAAGTCTCCTCCTAACGGTTCGCTCCGATACACTGACGTCTCGAGACCTTTCCAGCTCATTGCGGACGTTTGTGGCAGTCAAGCGACGATCTCGCAAAACACACAAGACCATGAAGCGATCGTCACGGGCAGATGTACAGCCCGATCTTCGAGATCCTGGTCTTCGGGTGTACTCTCCTGTCTCCACATAACGTTGGTAGACACGTCGAACCGTGTTCTTGGAATTCCTAGCGCATCGGCGACCGAACGCTGGCTCCGACCATTTTTAATTAGGACGACGACGACTCTCGCGACATTCACGGCACTCAAATCCATTGTAAATGTCCAATTATAAAATCAAAAGAATTAGAAGTCTATCTGTTACTAAACGCAAATGCTTACTCCCACTAGTGGAAGAAAAAAGTGGCACTAGCAGTCTAAGAGCAACTGAATGTCAGACTATCGAATTCTTAAAAGAATTCGAAAATTCGTTACAGCTAGTGTGTTCGCAGCTGACGTTGTTTTGTCTCGTTATTTAGTTACTTCATAGACTATATTTTCGAATTTCAAAACTTTTATAAACAAGCTTGCCCACTTTTTGCTTTTCGCGATATTCCAAGTGGGCCGATTTTTCTGCCGCTCATTGTATATATAATTTAGAAATATCTTATAAAACGGCATAGGTTGAGGTAAAGCAAAAATATGAAGAATAAGATAGTTTTATTGCTTAAATTCCAAATTAACAATTATATATTTATTCATTTTGACAAATTCAAACATCTAGGTTGCATCTGATCAGCCAGCAATATATAATTTGGCGTGTAATTCGTCACAGCTGAGAGACGTACACAGTCATCAAGGTGTTCGTTGGTGAGCACACTTCTTTTTCGATTGGATGCGTTTCATGCTTGAAAATGTTGATTCGCACAATTATGTTGATGCCAAATACGCATTCAGCATTTTCTTGATATTTGGAAAGAATGATTTTGAATAATTACATAAACTAGTTGAAGTCGGGTCCATAATATTAATCAGAAATGGCCTCGAGGGCGACTCCAAACTTTCCCGAGGGCGACCGAATATCCACCCCCGCAGCAATAGAGTATATACAGTATGTATAAATAAATATGCCAAAAAATATATTCTCAAATGGGAATAAAGAGAAAAAAATCTATTGAATGAAGAAAAACACAAAATGAATGATATACAGTAAGTCCTTATAGCCTAACTTGCAATTTTACAGAACTTTACATTTCTTATCCAACCTCAAAGACGACTTAGCTGTTTAAATAGCTAATACAATAGTTTGCTTCAATTACTTCATGTTAGGGGTACAGGAACTTGTAGGAATGAAAAGGATCTTTTTTGACTTGTTTCAGTGTATCTTGAACATGGAGAAAAAAAAATTAATCTTTTTTTATTTAAAAAAAAAAAAAAAATCACCAACCCTGGGACAGAGTGAGTTTAGTTTTATTTGTTAGTTTATAAAATTTAATCCTTCCATTCCTGAAGTATATTTAAAGGTTTGAAAAGTTTGGTGCAAAAATAATCTCAAAATTACTATTTCATAGGGGCGAAGATACCATGCACGTTTAACGTTCACTTATGTTGCCGTACGGTTTGAAGGGGTTAAAGATAGTCGTGGGTTTAAGTCCCGGCTCGGGCGGGTAATGGTTCTGATACCACGTAAAGCTGTAGGTCCTCTCCGTCATAAGACCCCTACAGATGTTGGGAGGAGGTTAAACATCCCCAATCCCTCGTTATTGTTGGAGGTGTTCATACTGTACTGTTGAAATTAGTGGAACGGGAATTTAATCCAAGAAGGCCAGTGTGAGACCGAACACAGTGACCAGTGTTGGGTCTACGTAACTCCATAATGAAAATTACATTTATAGGTTGAATTAAACATTTTATTGTTACGAAACAATAAGAAAATTTAACTCTCGTAAAATAAAAGACTTCATTTGCAGAAAAGCAAATTAAATTTTATTGTAATAGGCCACGCGGGCTTTCTCGGATTAAATGTAAACTGATATTAAGAATGGAGTGCGGAGTTGCGACGAATGTATTGATGTTCAGCGAATTGAGAGGTCTTTATTTTAAGGTCCAAATTCGCGTGGTTGGACAATCCTAAAAGTTGGGATCAAATTATAGCCTACGTAATTTTACTGGTAACTAGAGAAAGCATAGGGCAGTTACTTCCCAAGTGCTCAATGCAATTCCAATTGTCGTTCGAGGTCCGCGATCGAGAATGCGCAAAGTGAGAAATCTACATTCGAGAAGAGTTTCCTGATTACAGAAAGAATGTCACTCTCATTCGCGGTGAAAGCGCCAAATGACAAAAGAGGGGCTGTGGGCGAACGCCCGCAAAACGCGCCCTCTTCACCCATAAAAGAGGAAGAGAGCCAAAATCAAGATCCAAGGTTTTCGAGATGCCTCGACGGTGGACACTGCGTCGTTTGAAAGGTTGGAGGTCATAAATGGGGGGAAAAGATGTATTGAGGAAGATTGTTACAGAGTTGACCGGTTGGACAGATGAAAGTTTGAAAATATCGATTAACCCTCGCGTTAGAGTTGGACACAGAAGGAATGAGGATGTGTCGAGAGTCGGGTACTGCGTGCTCTCCTTGAAGGAGTAGGCATTAGAGAGTTCAGAAGAGCAGTGTCCTTTATAACGTTATAATAGCGATAGTAAAGAGAGAGAGAGAGAGGGATTTAAGACAGTCAGTAAGAGGCGGTGAATTGATGAGACGTAAAGCCTTTGATTCCACCCGGTCAAGTTGAGCACCCAACACATGAGAAGCGTACTCTATACAGGGGCGGACAAGACCTCTGTACAGAGACAACAACTGGGGATGAAGAAACTGCGGAGCCGGTACAGCATACCTAACCTCTTAGAAGCTGTTTTAGAAAGAGAGTATACGTGATCTTTCCAGGAAAGATCACGAGAAAAGGAAACGTCAAGAATGTTAAGAGAAGGAGGAGGATTGAGTTGTGTATTGTTGAAGATAAGAGGATACTCTCCTTATCTAACATTAGCCTTTCTTAACTTATGCATAAACTAACCTACCCTTGATCAACGTGGGAAAACCTTGGATGAGAATGTCACGAAGTGGGAGTAGATCGATTTGAGAATCTCCCTCACGGATTTCTGATTCTTGGAGAAAGACTGAAATATGAATGACATTGAGTGAGATGATGCCTACAGGGCTTCATCGTGACCCTGTCGTGAGCAGTACTGCTTCTTGTTAAACGACATCGGGTCTTTTCAGTTGTTGGGTGGCCGTCCTCTTCCGACCTCACGTAAAGTTGTGGGTCCCCTCCATCATATAACCTTCATACTGTAGATGTCAGGAAAGGTTGAAAAAAAAATTGACAACGTATTGAGAAAATGCACCCGGTAGATCTATAAACCTCGGAGGGACCCTACAACTTTACGTGGATCGGAACTACGGATCGGTGCATCATCCGAACGTAGAGGAGGATGGCCATCCATCCAATTACTCCCCCTCCCTTCCACAATGTCCCATCGCTAATCGCCGAGAAGCAGTGTTACGATATTGGCCACGAGTGACCCTGTTACATGTAGTCCTACCGTAACATACAGGGAAATCTACATACATAAATACATATGTATGTATACGATATTCTAAAAGTTCTTGGCAAATATATAGCTTTGTTAATGAGAATATAAAACTACACTACATTTCTCTCCCTAATGATGTTGGAAAGTAAAATAGCTTTTTTAATTATTTTGCATGTAATCTGATTTTAATTACTAGTTAAGCCTTTTAGCATGGAAGAATGAGCTGGAATGGAAGGAAAAAAGAGTCCCAAGATTAAAGCCTTTTTCAACCAAAGATTTTGCATTTTTTCTTTTTCAACCAAAAATTCGCATTTAGGGATAATGAGAGTATATATAGAACGGAGGAGGACATTTTCCCCCTTATAATTGCTGTATAATGGAGGAAAAAATAGGTAAAGTTTTGTATTTTCATTATCTTCGGATAAGGGTATAGCGATATGTAGAAGGGAAAATGAAGATAAAGATGCGACACTTTCTTTTGTACTTAGATTAAAACGGTTTCCATGGAAACGGCGTGGCGCTGTGATGATGCACACGAAGTATATATATACAGGGTGTTTGAAAACTTTCTGTACAAATTGTAATGGGGGATAGGCAACACCAAGACAAACCCTTTTCGTCTATAAGTGTATGTCCCTGACGTCACCATTCGGCGCGAGAGGGCGCCACTGCAATTGGCTAAAAGGTGAAGTGGGCTAGACTCGCGCTTGCCGCGGGCATTCTTAAATCGGACGTAGTACGCGTAACATGGAGCGCTTCACGACTGCTGAGATGGCTGACATGCATATGGTGTATGGGGCTGCCAATGGAAACGGAAGAGCTGCTGTGAGGTTGTACCGACAGCGCTTCCCAAACAGACGTGTGCCAAACCACCAAACGTTTGCGCATTTGCATCGGCGACTGCGAGAAACTGGAACATTCCATGCAAACATGCATGACACTGGTCGGGAGAGAAACGTGCGTACTCCTGACATGGAAGAAGAAATCCTACGGCGATTTGAGGACAATCCAAGCGCAAGCACGCGAGGTGTTGCACGTATCCTCGGTGTGAACCACGACCTGGTCTGGAGTGTGTTGCACGAGCAGCAGTTACATCCGTTTCATCGTCAGAGAGTCCAGGCATTACAACCTCGGGATTACCCTCTTCGTGTGGAATTCGCACGCTGGTTTCTGCAGCAGACAGCGGTGCAGCCTAATTTTCCGGCTTATGTGCTGTTCTCAGATGAGGCCTGTTTCACACGTGAGGGTGTTTTAACATGCACAATTCTCACGTGTGGGCGCACGCAAATCCACATGCTACACGGGTGCATGCTCATCAAGAACGGTTCGCCGTCAATGTTTGAGCGGGTATCGTCCATGGCAAGTTGATTGGGCCGTACCTGCTGCCTGCCCGACTCGACGGGCGGGTTTATCGGATATTTCTTGAAGAAACGTTGCCGGAACTGCTGGAGGATGTTCCCGTGGCTATTCGTAGACGAATGTGGTTTCAACACGACGGGGCCCCAGCACACTCCAGCAACGATGTGCGGGATTATCTGAACGCCACTTTTGGGGACCGATGGATAGGCCGGGGTGGGCCCGTAGCCTGGCCACCGAGATCGCCCGATTTAACATGCTCGATTTCTTCCTGTGGGACACATGAAGAACCTCGTGTACTAGAAACTCCCATTTACTCAGAAGACCTCCTCGTAGCAAGAATCGCTGTCGCCGCTGGAACTGTTCCCGAAATGCCGGGAATCTTTCGACGTGTACGTCGTCAATGTTTCGACGCTGTCGGGCATGCATTAATGCTACCGGTCGCAACTTTCAGCACCTTTTTAAATAAACATGCCTTCTTTAAATAAACATGTTACGCGTACTACGTCCGATTTAAGAATGCCCGCGGCAAGCGCGAGTCTAGCCCACTTCACCTTTTAGCCAATTGCAGCGGCGCCCTCTCGCGCCGAATGGTGACGTCAGCGGACATACACTTATAGACGAAAAGGGTTTGTCTTGGTGTTGCCTATCCCCCATTACAATTTGTACAGAAAGTTTTCAAACACCCATATATATATATAATTTTTTTTTTCTTAAGAAAATTAGGGCTTTGATGCCCCTATTCACTGATAGTTTGTGGACTATAAATTAGGAGACTATTGAAATAAGTAACGTCAGAGTGAAAAAGATGCAAATCTCAACATTTACTTTAAGCTCATGAGCCACTTAGATTTTGAGTGCAGCTTCACAAATTTGGCCTCTCTTGTTTTGAATATGAAGTTAAAAAATTTTGATGACTGTGGCATTTTTGTAAATTTATGGTCTCGTTGGCTTTTCCTCAGTTTCACAAGAGCGCATGAAATTTTGTACAACCGTGATATGACTTGATATAACTAGGCTTTGGTTATGTTATAAAATAATTGCACGTCATAATTACTGCTCTTCCGTTATAGAACTGTATAGAATTATGTAAGATTTTCCAGGGTTTATCTGTATTGGAGAAGTGACTGAAAGATTTCTGGATTTGATTCCTTTACCCTTTGTCCCAGCGATTCCATATGGCACCATGAACAAAAAGTACGCGTAATTTCCTCAGATTTAGCTTCAGTGATGCCTTATGGCATTTGACTGTAACAATTAACTGTATAGCAACATCTGGCAGATTTTGGACATTGGCCTGAGCATTTAGAACCAAAAAGAGATGCAGAAACTGTATGAAGGGTTACTCTCGTCTAAAATGCAGAAAGTGTGATGTACCATTATGTTCAACAAAGGACAAAAAATTGCTTTTATTTGTTTCATTCAAAGTACCAAAGTTATGTTAGTTTCTCTTATTTGATAGCGCCAAATGGAATCGTATAATTTCAAGTGTAATTAATTAAATAAATTTCTAAACAAAGTTCCGTTTGTTTCCATACCTATTTTTAACATTTTCAATTTTTTTTTTAAAGCTGAAAACAATAATTTGGGACAAAGGGTTAACTCCAGGACCCCACACAACCTGCGTACAGTTCTGAAACATTTTTCGGGGATTTGTCCCATCGTTAGGATAATTTTTAAGAAAATGGGTCACTGGGTATGGGTATAAAGTTGAACAAATTAATCGGGTAATGTTGGTTTTGATAAAGAAGTTTAAACCCAATATTCCTGCCAGGCACTGTACGTAGCAGGTATGGGGGCAATTACTTGGTCAATGTAATTACTTTACATATCCTCAGTTACAGTTACTGTAGATGGTGAAATAACTAATTACAATTACTTAGTAAAGTAATTACAATTGCATTTTTTCATAAATATACACAACTTGATTTACGTCATGCTTTTCTACCTATGTATTTCATTCAATTCCATTTTTTAGTTTTGGCCATCATGTTGAATGAAACATAGATAGTATTAGGTTAATAAAATGTACTATTTTTTTTAACATTGCACGGAACTGTATTTTTCATCAAGCAGTTCTTGCTATGGATAACTGAACATTGTATGCAATATGGTCTAATGAAACCAAAGATAAGGCACTCAAAAAAATACTAAATATAAGACAAAAAAACTGGCATTTATTTTATCAAAATAATAAGGGCAAAAAAGTGGCACTCTAGTTAGGAACATTTGAAATAAATGGAACATTTTATTTCAAATAAAAAGAATAACATTTTATTTCAAAAGAAAGCATGAGACATGATGGACAAGTAGTTTAAACTATAAGTATGACCCATTAACTTATCAGTCATTCTGCCTCCGTCTGCCCTGAAAATTTTATCCCCAATACTAAACGCGCTCCACAGGGGCAGAAGAGGCAGGAACACGTTTGGCATCAAACCAGACATTTCATCATGGAAAAATAGGCTTGATTTTTATTTTTTTATAAAAATATTGTACATCTTTCAATCTGCTTGAGAGGCCGAAAAAACAGTGTAATTGACTGTAATTGTATCAATTACCTTGGTTTCCCACTGTAATTAATTACAATTACATTTTAGGTATTCAATTAGTTACTTACCAATTATAACATGAAAAATGTAATTAATTACAATCAATTACAAATTACAGTTATCCCATGGCCGGTACGTAGTCGAGATGCCTTGATTTTAGAGGATTATTTTGCTATTGGCCTATTAGAGATGCATTGGTACGAAATTGTGCCGATAACCAATAACGATTAATCGGTATTTTTTTTATCGGTTATCGACTGGTAATGGAAAAGGCCGAGGCCCATCCTCAACTTTTTCCGATAAAAGGACACTGGATATAACGCATATTTTTCCTATTTTTATAAATTATCATTAGACTGAATTATGTTAACATCATATTAACGAAATAATGACACCATTTCTACATTACAATCTAGAATGCAAATTAAAATAATTTGAACAGTATAGGTCCTGCCAGGTAATTCTACAGTTTTGTGGTTTTTTTTTCTGCTTTTTGTTGAGAGTGAAATGAAGGATTAGGCCGAGTTATACTCTGGTATCATCAGTTTATGTATATAAAAAAAATCTTTTATTGGTGAAATTATCAAAATATTTAAAATGGTTGTTTTTAACTTTGCCTGAAACGTTAAATAACGAATTGACTTAATTTTAAAACTTAATTATTATAAATAATAACTAATTAAGAAATAAATTATTAATTAAATTAAATACGCCTATCCGAAGTAATTATTAGTCTGCGTAATTGAAATGAAAGATCGAAAGAGACTTTCAATCGCGAAGCAATATCATATTGAACGTTAAAAGCCAAATTATTATTTACCCACATTTTTAAAGTTAACTTTTCAATAGATGAATAACGGCCTTCGCTTTGGGAATAAAAGTATGGTAATTCGTATAGCTTACTATTTAAATTTGGTTGTTTCAGCGCCGATAATATTCGGATATCGGCGAATGCCGATGATTCGGCAAAATCGATTTGATGCCGATAATTGGTACGTAACGAAGCTTTTAACGACGAACTTTATGAAAGAATTTAAACTTTTTTATTTTTTTTTTCAAAAAATAAAATTTGTAAATTGTTCTTACCAAAAGGTTACCCCCCTTCCCCCCCACTTCAAAGTATCTGTGTAAGCCGAAGAAATGCCACGAATTTTTACTGTACCTCGGAAATAGGAAAGTTAAAGAAAAAGCCTTAAAATTGAGTTAGTAAAAATGTTTTTTTTTGTAAGTTTAACATTCCAAGTAATAAACGATTTATTTAACCGTATAGGTTTCATTTTTGGTATAGCTTTTGGGTATATACTATATGGCATAGGTTGGGAACTTGCGGCTCACCGAAGCTTTGGGTGCGGCTCGCGCACAGCCACCAATAATAATAATAATAATAATAAAAAAAAAAAAATTAGTCTTTAGATTTCCAAATACCCGAACGCGACCACATTGTAGTTGTTCAGGTGTTTGGCTTGCGCCAATCCTGAAAGAGAGACATCGTACGAGCCAAATCTTGACAAAATTCTGAAAAACAAACTCAGCAAGCGTCACACTAAAACGAATACTGTATTAATCTGTAACGTAGATTATTGTTACTCTTTGTAATCAATCTGACAAATAACTTTACGGGACTTGCCTATTTATTTCCTGCATTTTCTTAAGATTGAGGGCTTGTGGCTCGTTTGAGCGTATTATCATTTTGATGTGGCTCATACTGTTGAAAAAGTACCCGTCACCTCGTATATAAGTTCAAGGGTCAAAAAGAGAGCCAATAAGTGCCCGGTTAGTGTCTGTGCGGTCCTCATTTTGGAACCTAATTCTAAGACGAACTTTTCTTTAACCTATTTTAACTCGTAACTGTATTATGCAACTTCCCTAAATCGAATGCAATAGTTGCGGGTCACTTCAACATAAATTTGCAATCTGAACACACTCGTAAATGTTTTATATTTTGCTACTACTGTTACGTACTATTACTAAACCCACTCGAGTCTGCGACTAAAGCAGTCGAACGGCAGAATCTATAATTGATAATATAAGAGAGCTGTCCGTCTGTCTGTCCGTCCGTCACACTTTCAGAAATTGTGAGAAAAAAATTCAGAAATTGTATTACGGGCGGCTATGTGAAGCTCAAGATTTTCATGACTGTTCTTTTCTGTAGTTTAGCCTGTCTGTTTGTCTGTCTGTGAAATTTATCCCGGGCAGTAATGGGGGAAGGGTGGGGGTAATGGGGGAGGGGGTTAGCCCCCAAGTTGCATGAATGGGAGTGAGGAGGTTTTGGGAGATACCAGATTCAGGAATGTTGACACAATGTGAAGCTCAAAATTTTCACGGCTGCGTTCTTTTCTGTAGTTTAGCCTGTCTAACCGTCAGCGAAGCGACGGGAACTGTACTAGTTGATAATATATTTGTAAATAGCAGTGCCCTCTTAAATCCTGGATTTATAATCACGAGCATCAGTGATCATTATCTTACGTTACACTGTATACGATAACATTGTGCAGGCTGCGGATAAAACAACTATTGATTACAAAATATTTTCAGAGGTTAACGAAAGAAAATTTATTGGGACTGAAGAAAATACTCTATTTGACTGACGAACCTACGAATTATCCAAATTACGTGTTTCGGTTCTTCTATGAAACCTTATTCCATATTTTTAATACTTGTTTTCCAGTTTCGCCCAGGAGTGTTGCAAATCCATAGATCACTCCCGGAATTATCACTTCAATAAAGAACAGAGATAAATTATTCAAATTACAGTTACAAAGCCAAATTCCTAAATTACAATGTACTCAATATAGAACAAATTAACCAAAATACCCAAAATTTTAAAATATAACTAAATTGGGATCAATTTTTCAAACGTAAAGGAGACATATAAAACACTTGGCCAACCGTCAACAGTAGTCTTATAAAGTGTAAACCAAATTAAGAAATATTTAATAGAGAAACTAAATGTTGGTAATAAACAAATTACTGATAATACTTCTATTTCAGACTCTAAATCCTGCTATCACGACTGAGGTCCGGAATATTATTGGTAAATTAAAAAAATACAAAAAATGACATTCATAACATTCCTGTACCTATATTGAAACTTGTTAAAGATAAAATATTTGTAACTGGCTAAAATTATAAAAGTATTTTCAAAGGAATATTCCCATCAATGCTATAAATTGGTTGTATAACACCCCTTTTTAAAGCGGGTGATCCTATATTAGCAACTAATTACAGGCCGGTGTGCTCATTATCCGTGTTCAACGAAGTTTTTGAAAAAATTGTAAAAAGTAGAGTGCAGCTATATTTAGAATCCTACAATTTATCTCCAAATCAATATGGCTTCCATAATAATAAAACAACGGAAATGGCTATTTTAAATCTTATGAAAAATGCAAATATAGCTGAAGAGAACAAAGAAATAATAATAATGATAATATTTATGGATTTGAGTAAGGCTTTTGATGTAATATACCATAATATCTTAACTTATATTGTTTCGGCTTTAGAGGAGCTATAAGTGATTGGTTTAAAAGTTATTTGTCCAGTAGATATCATTTTGTATCAGTAAAATAAGGTTTGCTTCACTAAAACGCTCGTCAACATGGTGTACCACGGGGCTCAGTCTTAGGTCCAGTTATTTTTATTATATATAAATGACCTTCCACGTTCATCTGATATACTTAACTTAACGTTTGCAGACGATACAACCGTGTCTTTTTCTTGAAAAGATCTTAATTCAGCAAGAATATATTTAAATCAGAATTTATCAATGTAATGAAATGGTGATTAACCAATTCGTTTCATTGACAAATTCTGATTCTCCATGGTAAGTATATAGCGGCTTGGCAATACTCTATTTACATTTCTTCAGAAACGTGGTACTCCATTTGTTTGGCTCGAGTGCCGAATTTTCTCGCATTTGTAATTGAGCCTTATTACATCTCCGGTCTTTTCAGTCTTATGAACTGTAAAATTTTTAAATAAAAATGCATTTTTATAGTGTAGTTTTTATCCGCTAATTTAAAGAATAATATTTTTTTTGGAGAAACAAAAAAAATTACAATAATTTGCCTTTAAAGTACTTTTCAAGTGAAAAGTTAAAGCTGAAAAGATCTGGTTGTTTTAGAATTACCTTGGCACAAACCTCGACATGTAAGAAAGCTATTTAGATTACGTTGTGTTAGGTTAAGTTTGGTTGTGTTAGGTTAGGTTAAGTATAGTTAAGATTAGTTTAGTTTCTGATCTAGGTAACTTACTTTTAAAAAGTTGTAATCAACCACAGTAGGATGATTCGTATCAAGTTCATCTTTGCAAAATAGTGTACTACTACGCTTTGATATTAGTACTTTGAACGCGAATTATTTTTAATTCTTTTCGTTTCTCAAAAAAAAAAGTGTTATTTTTTAAATTAGCGGATAAAAAAAACTACACTAGAAAAGTAGTTTAAAATTTTTACAGTTCATAAAACTGAAAAGATCCACATCTCCTTCCGAGAACTCTAAATAAATAAATCAATTAATTAATAGATTCGTGTTCGAACTTATTCTTGGCTGATTTGTATCAGTCAAAAAATTCGTATGGATTTTCTACGTTCTTCTCGGACTTGGGGGTGCTAAACACAGAGTTAAATTGTTCCTTTAAAGCAGTTCACTCATTTTTTCTGGGTCATTTGTGTATTCGAACGTACCATCTATCAACACCAATACTTTCTTTACACTTCATTTTTCTTTTCGCAAATGTATATCTAAGTATTTTGTTATTTTTTTATATGTTTTCTGCGACCTTCTTTTCCTCCTCGTTTAGCTTATGGACGAATGTTTGTTTCAGGTCCACTTCTGTTTCGCATATTTTTTTTTTCTAGTTTGAGTTTGCTCGCTTCAGTTCCGTACCTTTGGCGTTTTCTTTTTTTATGGTTTGTTTCCGTTGTCTAAATAGTGTCTTGATTTTTCTCCCGAGCTTTCTATGTTTTCATATTTGTTTCTCCGGAACATGTTTTAGCAATGTAGGTTTAGTTTCATTTTCTATTTTAAGAGTATTTCTTCTGAAGTCTTCTCGTGAAGTAGCAATTCCCACTTTACTTTCTTTAAATCTTTATTTACACTTTCCCAATCTACTTTCTTTGCATTATCATACACCCAGCGTAATATACAGGGTGTTTCAGGTCGACCCTAGAAATATGGAAATTGGCGGAATTTGTAGTTGACCTAATTTGTACTCGTTAACCTCGTTTGATGTTACGTGTGTTGGTCTCTCTTCACACGAAGGTGAAGCTGGTGGATCCGCCTCTAGGCCTGGCTTGTTGGAGGAGCGAGTGCTTTCTTGAGCTCCACCGTACATAGCCAGGTACACCCGGCTCATCTGGTACACTGAATTACTACCTATTTGCTACAATTCCGCCAATTTCCATATTTCTAGGTCGACCTGAAACACCATATATACATATATATATATACATATATAATATACAGGGTGTCCCATAAGTCCGGCATCATAGGAGAAATTCATATTTTTCTATTTCTACAAACCATAATTTGTATTTTTCTCTTTCTACAGGCCATAATGTCTGTGAGCAAGGAAGAACGAATCCAGATAATTCTACTCATAGGAAATCGGAGTCAAAGAGAGGCCGCTGCTGAATTTAACAGACTGCATCTAGACCGCGAGCCAATAACAGAGTTGTGTTAGCAGACTTGTTGAAAGTCTCTCTGACTCCGATTTTCTATGAGTAGAATTATCTGGATTCGTTCTTCCTTGCTCACAGACATTATGGCCTGTAGAAAGAAGAAAAATACGAATTATGGTTTGTAGAAATAAAAAAATATGAATTTCTCCTATGATGCCGACTTATGAGACACCTGTATATATATATATAATATATATGGGGTTTCCAATAAGTCCGGTCTCGTAGGAAAATTTATTTTAAATTAAATTAACAAATGTTCAAATTGGTCTTGTTTTGGGACTTTTTTTTTTTGCTGCAGGTAGAATAACACGCAGTGCTATATGGAAGTGAGTTACACTCTTGAGAAAAAGGCCTCCAGTCATAAGGATATTTGAAGATTTAAATGATAAGTAACTTCCCATTTTAAAATTCGTATAACTTCCCTCTTTCTTATTAAATTTTAATTAAACAAAAATGTAAGTTATTCAGTATTTATTGAGGTTTTCTGTATTAAGTTTTGTGTCGGTAAAGCTGACAGTTTGGTGTAGTATGACATCCACAATCATGTTGGGCCTTTTATCATTCGAAACACAGTGAATGCTGAAGATACTCGCAAATGTTAAAAAGACCAATGATTTCGCGATGGAATAACATTGCTAATCTTCATTTCATGTAGGACGGAGCACAACCTCATTTTTCTAACGATGTGCGGGCATGGCTGCTGAAAAATTTCCAGGATTGGAAGACGTGTGCGCCTGAATGGCTGTCGCGGCCACAGCCCAGCTCGAACACTTGTGATTTCTTGTTTAGGTTGGGCTAAGGAAGAAATTTATCGCCACAAACCGAAAGATCTTGATGAACTTGGGGAAAGAATTAACCATGTTCTCAACAATGTTCCTGAACGCGTTACGTGAAGCAGCAGTGGACAACATACATGTTCGTCTAAGGAAATGTTGTGATAATGTAGGAGCATATGTGGAAGTGTAAAGTGCCGTGAATATTTGTGAATGAAAACCTCAATAGATACTGAATAATTTACAGTTTTTCATTAAAATTGAGTAAAAAATAAGGAGTTATACGAATTTCAAAATAGGGAGTTACTTATCATACACCATATATATATATATATATATATATATAATATATATAATATATATATATATAATATATATATATATAATATATATATCACAATTCTTCTTCAGTCCAATCTTTATGGTTTTGTGCCCACTTTGACCTTTTGGTCATGAAGTGCTTTCAAAAATTTTGCCGTCTTTTCACTGTCATTATGTATGCAGACAAAAATTTGAAAGTGATTGAAATTAACAAAACAGTCACACAGTCACACACACACACAGTCACACACACACACACCAAACGTTTCTCAGTATATCTGTATATTTTTTAGTGTATACCATTTCGAGAGAGCATCTCGCCTTGTGTGGGTATCACAGTGGACGTATACCCATTTCGTCTACAAAACCAAACAGTCGACACTCTAAAAACCTAATCTAATTTAATGTAACCCACGATACTTATCAATTGTTAGTGTTGTCTATGAATGACAGAGTACGTCCGATCTCAGTATATCCTTTACGAAGTTTAATGTTAGCAGCACGTTTGTCTTGCGAGATGTCGTTTCATTTGAAGTCAAATTGGTTTTGAGAATTCGGTAAATATTAGATCTGTTTCCTCATTCCAGTATTGTCTTTTTTTTTTATTACCTTTTCTTTGTTGGTGTAATCCATATAAATGAAAATGAAAAGGTTTATTGGCAGACTATAGTCCATATGACAAATATTATTAATACAATGACAGTTCATACACTAAGGATAGAAATATATACAATTGATTAGAAATAATACTGCACTGTCGAAGTTAAGTGGAGCTACAGACAGACGTTTTCGTACCAAAAAGTCCATAGCTTAGAGGATAAATGGCAGGACTCATGGATAGCTTGGATGATCGGGTTGGTTGATTTTTTTAATTCTTTGCATTAGACTGTGTTGAGCACGTCTTGTTACCTTCGGGAAGCTCGGGACATTGCGGGTAGCAAACATTTGCGAAGCTGAGCATCTCTGGGGTAATTTATGTAAGAGTCTAAAAGACCTGTTGTACGGCAAATTTAGGGTTCTGCCAGAAGCTTTTTTATAATTCACCCAGAGTTGCTGACCGTATATATTACTGCAGAAAGTACGAAAGAGTGTGTCTTTAGCTTCACTTGTACAGAAACGAAAGTTCCTTATGGTCATATTCGCTTTAGCACACAGGCTTCACACATTGTTCATTAGCGAAGGCCCGCATTGGTTGTCAAACTTTTTGAGCACCGTGCCGTAGCTCAAAGTTTTGTTGTAGTGGGTGCCACAGTGATCCATAACGAAATTAATGTAGGCCTATTTATTTTTTTTTTTGAATTCTAAAAGTGTTCGCGTACCATTTTAACTGTTCTACTGTGCACTGGTTTGTGTCATGGTAAGAAATTTACCTGGACAAATGGCAATAAGTCTTTATTTAAGCATAAGAGTTGAATTACTTCGTCTTCGTGTGTTTGGGTTACGTCGTGGCCGCCTCGTAACACCATTACCCGTGAAATCAGCGAGGGTCTTCAGTAGTTGGATGGATGACTATCCGCCTCCGCGTTCAGATGATGTAGCGACCCTTGGTTGTTAGGATCCCACGCTCCTAATAACGAGAGAGACTGAACAATCCCGGACATTATCATTAATAGTTAATTAGGTCTTTGTTAATAAGTTTGTTTACTGTACATCCTGAAACAATTATTATACGCAACATCTGGCATCTGGCAGACTATAGTCCATATGACAAATATTATTAATACAATGACAGTTCATACACTAAGGATAGAAATATATACAATTGATTAGAAATAATACTGCACTGTCGAAGTTAAGTGGAGCTACAGACAGACGTTTTCGTACCAAAAAGTCCATAGCTTAGAGGATAAATGGCAGGACTCATGAATAGCTTGGATGATCGGGTTGGTTGATTTTTTTAATTCTTTGCATTAGACTGTGTTGAGCACGTCTTGTTACCTTCGGGAAGCTCGGGACATTGCGGGTAGCAAACATTTGCGAAGCTGAGCATCTCTGGGGTAATTTATGTAAGAGTCTAAAAGACCTGTTGTACGGCAAATTTAGGGTTCTGCCAGAAGCTTTTTTATAATTCACCCAGAGTTGCTGACCGTATATATTACTGCAGAAAGTACGAAAGAGTGTGTCTTTAGCTTCACTTGTACAGAAACGAAAGTTCCTTATGGTCATATTCGCTTTAGCACACAGGCTTCACACATTGTTCATTAGCGAAGGCCCGCATTGGTTGTCAAACTTTTTGAGCACCGTGCCGTAGCTCAAAGTTTTGTTGTAGTGGGGTGCCACAGTGATCCGTAACGAAATTAATGTAGGCCTATTTTTTTTTTTTTTTTGAATTCTAAAAGTGTTCGCGTACCATTTTAACTGTTCTACTGTGCACTGGTTTGTGTCATGGTAAGAAATTTACCTGGACAAATGGCAATAAGTCTTTATTTAAGCATAAGAGTTGAATTACTTCGTCTTCGTGTGTTTGGGTTACGTCGTGGCCGCCTCGTAACACCATTACCCGTGAAATCAGCGAGGGTCTTCAGTAGTTGGATGGATGACTATCCGCCTCCGCGTTCAGATGATGTAGCGACCCTTGGTTGTTAGGATCCCACGCTCCTAATAACGAGAGAGACTGAACAATCCCGGACATTATCATTAATAGTTAATTAGGTCTTTGTTAATAAGTTTGTTTACTGTACATCCTGAAACAATTATTATACGCAACATCTGGCATGTAATCGATAAAGAGTTGCCAGTTTTTTATATTTAGTTTGATAATCACCGTGGTTCGTGTCTGAACATATTTTATCATCAAAAGAGGATCGATTACGGGGACTTGTAACGAAACGAAAATTGTTATAAGGTTCAACTTAGCATGATTGCGTACCAGAGTCCTTATAGTTATTGATCTTCATTTAATGTATGTAATAATGTTATACGTGCAGGGTCATTGTGTGTGTGTAGATTGTCATAAAGCTACGGTATATTCGAAGTTGTTGGCTGACCTATGCCTTCTGTAGCTACCTTCAAGAATCTGAAGGCTCTTTCCTTAGACTATAAAATAGTCTGGCGTTAGCCAGAGAGAACCAAATAACAAAGTGGCAGGTTAGGTGTTCGAGGCGTAAGGGTTCTTTAGTGTTGAGTTACGCTCTAAATAGAAGTAGACGTTTCGTTAAACGTTTCATTACCCCAATTTTGTGACTTTTGAAGTGTCTAATGCGTTAAATAGACATTTCACATAAGTTACACTTGGTTAGACATTTCACATAAGTTAATTGAAATGTCTAAATTCTTAGTTTTTTAAACATTAAAGAGATGAAACCGAACACTCAATCAAAGAAGACCCAGCTACTTTAATAACTGAAATCTCGAGTTCAAACTGTGACAGAAACCCAAGTACTTCATATTAGGAGCACGGCCATCTATCACTAGGTTACCCTACAGGACAGTTTTTCTTGCGTGAGAAATGTGTACTCTTTCGATGCTCTTCAAAGAAAAGGGCGTAGACCTCCCGCGTTTCTGCCAATAGACTAAAGAAATATTCGTTATTGGGAAGGAAGCGCTAGATTTATTGCCTACTTAAGCTAGCCTACGTATGAAATTGGAGTCGCTTATTTTAAAGGTTTATTTACCAGATTTTAAGATGGACACTTTAATGTCGAAAGATTATTATTGTTCTTTTAAATAAATATTTTGGTTTCCTGATTCTGTCGAATGTTAGTTTTTAAAATTTCAGCGGTTTTTATTTTCGCGTGATGCGTGACACGCCATCACTACGCAGTTGTCGACAACATGAAATGCGGGATTATAATTTCGTGTAATCTACTAGTCTCTCTATCTGTCTATCTCTAGTTCTCTATTTCTATCTACCTCTCTCAAATTCCCTATTCCTATCTACCTATCTCTGTCTATATCTATCTCTATTTGTATTTACTTTTATCACTACCTCTATTTCTATCTATCTATCTATCTCTATCTATCCATCCATCTATCCATCTATCTTTATTTCTGTCTGGTCCTTTAATTATGCCACACTTTTAAAAAAGTAAAAAAAATCAATGGCTTAACTTTTGTTCATAAAACTTGGCACGATTATCATGGAAAGATTGGAGTTTTATGAACGTAACTTGCGGCATTGATTTTTAATTAAGTTTTGAACATGTGGCATAATTAAATAATCACCCAGGTGTATTTTCTTTATGCAATAGTTCCGTCG
This sequence comes from Bathynomus jamesi, assembly GCA_023014485.1. Lineage (NCBI taxonomy): Eukaryota > Metazoa > Arthropoda > Malacostraca > Isopoda > Cirolanidae > Bathynomus > Bathynomus jamesi. Next base: position 440,190 of record JAJOZX010003417.1, on the reverse strand, counting down.
TGGATTTTGAGTTTCCTATCTCCTTTATTAGTCTCTGCGTTTCGTGTTGGAACACTTGCCATATATATATATATATATATATATATATATATATATATATATATATATATATATATATAACGTGATCTTATTAATAAGCAACAACCACAGGGAAAAGGAAACACAAAGTCCGAGCGCTTTCGTGATATATTCACATTGATAATGTGAATATATCACGAAAGCGCTCGGACTTTGTGTCCTTTTCCGTGTGGTTGTTTGCTTATATATATATAGTAAAAAGGTCTTTTACAAATAATGGAATATTTAAAATATAATATGAAATATAATGACGCGAAAAGACCCTTCTTTGTTTTTGAAGTGGAACTTTTTTTAAGTGTTCGATTTTCTTCACGTAATTTTTTTTTTTCTTTTCTTTTTTTCCAACCAAAAGGTAATAAAATTATTATTAATTTTATATGCGTAGAAATCTTTATTACCGAATTTATTTGAGTTCCTTCGGGATGCATTGTGGTTAAATTTGAAGCCATATATTTGGTGAAAGCTTCACTTCGTTATTGATTACTCGAAGATTTTTAACGAAATTGGCCTTTCGCTTTTGCCACCTATTTCTCTCTCGTAGCCAATACTTCACATTGAATTATGGTTACGAGGATTAAGTGTATCCTTTTAAAGAATAGTCTATAGGCGTGTGTGTGTGTATATATATATAATATATATATATATATATATAGGCTATTAGTGGTGGACCGGATATCCGCATCCGCACTTCTGACTGCGGATGTTATGCGGATATTACCTCTAATAAATTATGCAATTTACAATTAAATTAGCTTATAAAGTAGCTTATAAGGGCCAGTCATGCACATTTCATGTAAAGTATTAATTATTAATGAACAAACAAATATATAAACCTGAAAATATAAATAGCTGGTAACACAGAAAATCGAATGAAACTTGTTTCATTGAATTTTCTGTGGCTGAAACTCTTGAGAAAGTTATTATTTTTATCATAATGAAAACATTAATATTAATTTTAATTCTTATGCATTGCCTCCATAATAGTAATATCACGAAATTTGAAAAATTGTCATATATTCATAATTCGATATTATATTGATAGATTAACTAAATATCCGCATCCGCGGATATTGAAATTAAAGATCCGCATCCGCAAATGTTGAAAAACTGACATCCGGTCCACCACTAATATATATATATATATATATATATATATATATTTGCTAACCTTTGGTTAGCTTCCGCCCGAATTGTTCATTCTGACAAAAGTCAAGCTTTTCACTCCACCTGAGACCTACAGTTTAACGTGGAATCCGAACCACGCCCCACCAGCAGCTCAGCGTCTTAACAACTAGGCCACCCAAGGTACCCATTTATCTACCAACCACTTTCTTTATTGTGTGGAAGGATGAACAACTGGGTTTTGCTGGCTGCCGTCACCGGCTCTCGAACCCGGGACCGATGGATTCGCAGTCAGCGACGCTAACCACTACACCACCGAGGCGCATATATATATATATATATATATAATATATATATAAACTATTGTAGTTCCTGGAAAAAAGTTCGTTTTGAAATATCCAGTTTCTAAAACTGATGAAAAATTATTTATTGGTAATGACCGAGTTCTGTTTTCGAAATTTTATCAGTCGCCAAAAATAATAGAATTCGTAGCCTTTTTTTGTTTGAAAGTAATTTTGTATTCGTAGGCGAACTTTTTTCCGAAACTACTATACTACCACTATCTACAGATTATCTGCAGATTATTATCGATCCGGACCCGATTGTAAAACTTGGATTTGTGAATGAATGCATTCTTGGATCCAAATCTTTTAAGCTTTAAGTGACGTTTAACATTCATTTGAATATCGATAGTTGTTTTTTGGATGCTAAATATCTTAAGAGGATTATAGTAAATAGTAAATGAAGCTCGTTGAAGCTTAATCTAATCTATCTTATGAATAGAAATGCTATTAATAAATTTCACCTAGTAACCAGCTGTTCCTCGCAAACTTCCGTAAATGTAATGAAACTTCTTTCAGTTAATCTCTCTCTCTCTCTCTCTCTCTCTCTCTCTCTCTCTCTCTCTCTCTCTCTATGACTCATTAAAAAAAAAGGTCTTTTGCGAGTATGTTGGAAGAGAAACCAATTTACCATTTTCTACCTTAACTCCTTCGAGAATCGGAACTAATCATTCCAGATATTGGACTAGATTGGAATGAAGTGTGGCAGACGAAGCAACTTCTCCCTTTCCTTTTCCCTCAAGTCCCCCCCCCCCCCTCACCCATTTACTCGTTCTCTTACCCCCTTTTTTCCTCGCCCGCTCTTTTCCCCCCGCCAAGAAACTAGCGAAGATCCCGCTGCAATTTGAAAAATTTCTCGAATGACTCCGGAAGAAAACGGAATTTGGATCTTTCATCTTTCTCCAAAGAAAACGGAAGGAGGGGGAAGGGGATTCTCAATTAAATTAGTTTGATTAACCATGTGACATTAGCAGCTGCTAGAAAGAACTTTAATAAAATTCTATTTCGTATTTTATGTCAGTCTCAAAATTTTGATAGATAATTTTGCCAAAAAAAAAAAAAAAAAAAACTTTTCAAACTTTGCAAAGATACGAGAAAAGTTTCAAATTTTTTTGAATGTTAATCGCATTGACTTACAAAATTGATTTCTTTTTCTTTTAATTGGATTATTCCGGTGATTTGTTGGCCGTGGATTTTTAAGTAGTTTCAGAAGTACAACAGAAGAATGTATTAACATCAGAATTGATCATTACCATGTATTTATTTTTTTGGAATGTAATTTTATTCCTAGAATGTCTTTGAAACGAATTCGGAAGCTTTCCTGATAGTTAAAACAATATGACTTGGCCTACACTATTTATAGAAACCCAAAGCAATAATCTCCTCTGACATTTTATATATATATATATATATATATATATATATATAATATAAGGAATAAGGGGACGAGAAGGTGATTCGTGTTTATTAGTCAGACGTTTCTGAAATTCAATTTCCATCATCAGTGCTAAAAATGAAAAACAAAAGTGAACAAATATAGTGAATAAAAGATTTTAAAAATCTTTTATTCACCATATTTGTTCACTTTTTACTTTATTACTTTTATTGCTTCGGTTTCCTTATTAAATTGCGGTTCCCCAAGAACAAACCCTTCAATTAAGATATACTGTATATACAGGGTGAGTCAAAAGTAGCGCCCGATTTCTGTTTTTTCGGCTGCAATTGTGCATCGATCACGAGGGAGGGCACTTTGAAAATTGCAAGTAAAACAGCTTGGTACAGTTCCGTAATAATTTTCCCCCGAATAAATGGTTAGATAAACATGTCATTCATTTATTTCTACCTTCTTGTACACTGTAATACAAATGGCAAACAAACAATCAACTGACAGAAATCGGGCGCTACTTTTGACTCACCCTGTATATATATCAGGGATGGGGTCAAATACAATTGCCCAAATACAAATATAGGTACAAATACACTATTTTTTTACGGCCAAATTCAAATACAGATACAAATATTCGAATTTATAAATCCCCAAATACAAATATAATACAAATATGAAGCTTCAAATACAAATAAAATGCAAATACAATTTTTACTGTATTTGCAAATTTCGTACCAATTTCATCCTAAAATATAAACGGATAATATTTACTTGACTTCGGCTACCCCTCAAGTAAGACAATACTGGTATAGTACTTATTGTATAAAACTTAACATTGCAATACTTTGGCTCTTATCAAAGTAGACTTCATTTTCACACCAAGGCAAGAAAAGTACAAATTCCTCTTGTTTATTATTTTTATTAGAGAAAATTATTTCACACTTCTTGATATTTCTACACTTTTGCATAATTAAAGAAAATAAATTCATATTTCTCAATGTTTGATTTTTACTGTTCATATCAATTTGTAGTTATATAGTCTGTAGTCTGTACAATGGATTTAAAACATTTAACTTAAATTACATTAGTGTATTTGACTGTATTTGAAGCAAATACGGCAAATAAAGGCTAAAATTCAAATACAAATATGCAGCTTTTTAAATTCTCAAATACAAATGCAAATATCCATTTTTGTGTATTTGTAAATACAAATACGTATTTGACCCCATCCCTGATATATATATATATGTATATATGTTACGGTTTTTTGCGAAATCTGTTTTTGCAAATTCTCCGATCAGTTTGCGAAGAAACCAAAACAATAGTAATTTTACAAAAGACCTTAAATGTTTGATAATTTTGCCAAAACACACACAAATCGGTCAATTTGCAAAATCACCAATAATTTTGTCGGTGTATTTGCAAAATCTCTGTTCTAATACTGTAGAACCTTCTAGCTCCTAAACTAACCAACAGTGTCATTGTGTTTAGGTTAGGTTAGGAGCTAGAAGGTTCTACAGTATCGAACAAGAGATTTTGCAAATACACCGACAAGATTATTAGTGATTTTGCAAATTGACCGATTTTCGTATTTTTTTTTTTGCAAATTGACCGATTTTTGTGTTTTTGCAAAATTATCAAACATTTAAGATCATTTTGTAAAATTACTATTGTTTTGGTTTCTTTGCAAACTGACCGGAGAATTTGTAAAATTACCTATTTCGCAAAAAACCATATATATATATATATATATATGAATAGAAACGACATAAGTGTTAAGGAACGTTTCTGCACACGAGGAGGAGAGATAACGAATAATGAAAAATGAGGCGAACCGCCCGGGAATCGAACCCAGGGCCTTCCAATTGCCGGTTGGACGCTCTACCATTATGCTACGGACCTCACTCAATCACAAATCGAAATTCTCCCACATAGGGCAGAAACCAATGCCCTGAGAGGGCACCCTCGCAAATCGTGAATATGCGCATATAACTGCAATGACCGCGCAGTATATAAATGAATAGAAACGACATAAGTGTTAAGGAACGTTTCTGCACACGAGGAGGAGAGATAACGAATAATGAAAAATGAGGCGAACCGCCCGGGAATCGAACCCAGGGCCTTCCAATTGCCGGTTGGACGCTCTACCATTATGCTACGGACCTCTCAATCACAAATCGAAATTCTCCCACATAGGGCAGAAACCAATGCCCTGAGAGGGCACCCTCGCAAATCGTGAATATGCGCATATAACTGCAATGACCGCGCAGTATATAAATGAATAGAAACGACATAAGTGTTAAGGAACGTTTCTGCACACGAGGAGGAGAGATAACGAATAATGAAAAATGAGGCGAACCGCCCGGGAATCGAACCCAGGGCCTTCCAATTGCCGGTTGGACGCTCTACCATTATGCTACGGACCTCACTCAATCACAAATCGAAATTCTCCCACATAGGGCAGAAACCAATGCCCTGAGAGGGCACCCTCGCAAATCGTGAATATGCGCATATAACTGCAATGACCGCGCAGAAACGTTCCTTAACACTTATGTCGTTTCTATTCATTTATATACTGCGCGGTCATTGCAGTTATATATGCATATATATATATATTATATATATAGAGAGAGAGAGAGAGAGAGAGAGAGAGAGAGAGAGAGATTACAGTGAAACAAATAAATGATGCACACCTGCAAAGAAAAATGAAAAGCCACTCCAACTCTAAAATCTTTCGTGCATTGAACAGTACACCTCGTCAGGCTTCTTGCTTTTTCGAATGGAAGAACGTCAAGGGAAAAATGGACCTATTTTTAGATTTTTTTATTCGCTAAAAAGAATAATGAAAGGAAAAAGTGGCTTAACGAAACTGAAAAACGCGAGGAAGCTCAGTAAATTTTTTTTACAAATTTGAAAGTAGAATAACTTTTGAACTTCTGAACATATTTCGAAGAAATGTTTTAAAAACTTCAAAAGTTATTTCACTTTCAAATTTGGTTCAACTTTTTAACTGCGTTTTTCTGGCGTTTTTTTTTTTTACTTTCGTCGCTTAGCCACTTCTTCCTGGGAAGGTCTCACTCGGGCTTCGTTTGGTTACTCGTCGTTCCACTAATATTTTTCTTGACCTTCATTCACACACTTTTAGACTGTACCTTCCTAACTTTCCCGAGTCATAAACAAAATAAAGTAGTTGGCGATCAAATAGGGAGTGAGAGAAGTTTTTCTTTTCCGTACACAGACGCGAGATTGGTAGATGATTGGTTAGGTCTTTGGACTACGATCCTTTGTTGATCAGGGCTTTGAATAGAAGTTTGAACGTTCATTAGACATTAATGTTCACCACGTTTTCAAATTATGCTTTAAAAAAAAAAAAAAAAAAAAACCACCACCAACAACCCTGAGGTAACGAGGGTTTGAAACGTCAAATACTGGCCAACACTGCAATTGTCTAACCCCGTTGAAGCTTGTGTTTAAGGCCGGTCGCGCGTACGATCGTCTTGCGACTCACGACTTGGGTCGTGACGACTCGAGTCGCATGATTTTACATTGATAGAATGGGAACTTCCCACACTGCAACGACCGCGACGCGATTCTGGGAAGTTACCTCGAGATTAGTCGAGAATTGTCGTTTTTTTTCTAGTTTACTTCGTACAGTTTCAAGAAAAGTATATACCCCTAGAAACAGTGAATTTTATTAGTCACCAAATTTAAAAGAAAATAAAAGAAAATCATAATATTACCACTTAGTAATTTCTGAATGATATTTAGATTTATTTTTATGCGTACTTATTTCTGGATATATATATATATATATATATATATATATATATATATATAATTTATATATATATATATACATACATGCATACATACATACACACACCTTTGGTTAGCTTCCGCCCGAATTGTTCATTCTGACAAAGGTCAAGCTTTTCACTCCACCTTAGACCTACAGTTTAACGTGGAATCCGAACCACGCCCCATCAGCAGCCCAGCGTCTTAACCACTAGGCCACCTAGGGTACCCATTTATCTACCAACCACTTTCTTTATTGTGTGGAAGGATGAACAGCTGGGTTTTTCTGCGCGCCGGCTGCCGTCGGGTCTCGAACCCGGGGCTGATGGATTCGTAGTCAGCGACGCTAACCACACACACACACACCAAGCTTAGCTATCTTTTAATTAAGCATTCCGGTTATGAATTAATAAGGTGAAGTTTCGGCGTTATTTTTTAAAGATACGTTCGTGCATAATTAATTCTAAATGGAAAAAATGAAAATCGAAAGTCTGTACTCTAAGTAAATGTCATCAGCGGACCATCCTTTTACGAATATTGAAGTAATTCTGTTCACTCGCAGGTGCTTCGAATCCATTCGGCCTACTTAAGAATTTAGTGGAAATGCTTTCATATACAGGGTGGCACAAAAGTCGCGCATCATAGGAATTTTCAGTGTTGATTATTTTTTTCTTTTAGGTAGGAGATGGCTGTGAAATTAACAATAGACGAGAGGGTGAGCTTGGTTTTAATGTATGGCATACCAGGTACAACAAATCGATGAATCGGTACAGAATTTAAATTCTCTACCGATTCATTGATTTGTAGTATATACATTGTATTCCATAGATTAAAACCAAGCTCACCCTCTCGTCTACTATTAATTTCCCAGCCATCCCCTACCTAAAAGAAAAAAAATATAATCAACACTGAAAATTCCTATGATACGCGACTTTTGCGCCACCCTGCATATATATATATATATATATATATATATATATATAAGGGTGTCCATAAATGATTACCCTGATTAAAGCATGCTATAACTTTTAAATAAACACACTTATTCAAACAGTTTTAATCATAAGTAGATAAACATACAAAGTTTTGATACATAGTTAATGAACTTAATAAGCTTCCACATGTGCACCCCTATGGCACGTAAAATGTCTAAACGGTATTCACACTCACGCCACACATTTTCCGACATTTGTGGGTTAACTGTTGCAATTGCATCCGTAATGCGTTCTCGCAATGTCCTGATATCTGGAACAACTGTTGCATAAACCAAATCTTTAACATGACCCCAGAGAAAGAAATCCAGCGGGGTAATGTCTGGTGATCTTGGGGTCCATGGGATTGGCCCGTCCCTGTCAATCCATCGATTTGGAAATGTTGGGAGAGAGTTTGGAAATGGTGCGTCGTGTAACTTCAAACGTTTGTGTAACACCTTGTGCACCGTAGACTTCGGTATCTTTAGTTGGCATGAAGCTTGTCTCACCGATTTCCTTGGTGACTGTGTGAAAGTTTGAATGTTTTCCACCGTCCCATCGGAAACTGATGGTCTACCGCTGCTCTTTCCCTTTCCCACGTTTCCAAGAATTTTTTCATCCACGACTTAATTAACTTCACATCAGGTGGATTCTTTCCATACTTTGTTCTGAACCTTCGCTGAACACTGACAGGAGATTTTGTTTCTGCAAGCCACACAACACATTGTGTCTTCTCTGTCAGAGACGCCATCTTAACTGAACAGCTACTACAGCGCTCCTAGCGGCGAATGCGGTAGACGAAACACACCAGCACAGAAACTCTATGCGTGTACGAGATCACCTGTAAAAAGAAAACGGATGTAAGATTCGTCATTAAAACGAGAGCATACTGTTTTCAGGGTAAACATTTATGGACACCCTGTATAATAAATTTGGTGATTCTTTTTACACACACACACACACACACACACACACACACACACACACAGTATATATTATATATATATATATATATATATAAAATCGATTCATGAATAGTAAGTGGAAGTATGAAGAGTTAAACATCCTTTTACACAGAGCCCCAACCCATACGCCCATTTAAGGGTACGAGCAACTCGCAGCAGCATTGCAAGCAGTTAGGGGGTCAAAGTACTGACGGGGTTTTCGTCCGTGGTTCATCACTACTGAAAGCAATAATTCTCTGTGTTACTCTTATAAAAAGAACATTCATATCCGCATTCAATTTATTCAATTTTCGTTTGTTTGTATTGCAGACACCCCCATTTATCATCATATATACGACAATTGTGAGCAGAAAAACACCAGATTTCTGTTCACAATTGTCACAATATGACTCATAAGTTAAGCAACAGAGAAAGAAGTGTTTAGACAAAAAGATAGGTAAAATTCCATAGATTGAAAGTGATAAGAGTGAATCTTTTTTTCATGACAGTTTATTTTTCCACAAAATGCATAAAACCAGTTGTTTTTTTGAGACGTACCAATGTGTCACCCCTTAAGTGAAAATCACCCCATATTACGGTATATATATATATATATATATATATATATATATATATAATATTTAGGAGAAATCCAATGACAAGGAGGAATCTAAATGCCATAAGTCTTCTTTAATGCGCAACGTTTCGAGCAATACGCTCATCATCAGGCTAGATAATAACAATATGAAATTAGAATCAATAAATAAATGTGAAGAAGACAAAATAATTTCTATAAAACCTATTCAGTAAAAGCAAATTTTAAAAAGACTAAAAGAAGAGGGTTAAATTCAGTTATAAAAATTTACATATAAAATTAACAAGAAATTTAAAAAGCTATTTTTAAATTACCGTACATATAGTAAATTTGAAATTAGTACACTGGAATAATTAACACTAATACAATGGAATAATTAACACTACGAACCTTTCAATGCTGGTTCCGAGGCACGAGTAATTTAAAACAAAACAAAACAGGAAACAAACTATGAGTTGGGCGGTTGGGGAGTTATAAGTTGGGGAGGGGGGATTATAAAAAATTGGGGAGGGGAGTTAGGGGAGGGGGGATTATAAAAAATTTAGAGGGACAGCTGAGGAATCCACGTTTAGAGAAGGGGTCAATGTTTTAATATAAAGAGATTCCAAAATTCTAAGTGAGTTAGGAGAATTACAACCGAGAATTTTAAAATTATCTAAAGTGACATCAGTTTTGCATTTAATACTGTGTTTCCGAATACTAGAGGCTTCTTTTTTATTTAAAATTTTACCTGTTCGGCAACTTATTCCCATATGCGAATAAAATCTAGCCCTGAGGGAGCGCACGGTGCTGCCAATGTAAGTACCAAGGAGACACCTTGGGCAGGTAAATAAATATACAACACCGCTACGCAACGAATCAGGAGTTCGATCCTTCGCTGAGAAAAAGCTACCTAAAGACATTTTGTTAATAAATATAATGCGAAAATCAGTATGATAAAAAATTTTTCTTAACAACTTTGTAAATTTAAGTTTAAATTCTTTATTCATGGGACCCATTTCAGGTACCAAGAAATATTTTATATCTTTAGGCACTGAAATACAGGGAAGTTTAGGGCTATAAACGTTATTTAAGAAAGATCTAATTAGTTTATCTACATATTGAACAGGAAAACTATTATTGGTAAAATATGATCTTAAATTATTAAATTCATCGTGAAGTAAGGTAAAACTAGAGGTCAAATTATATCCTCTGAACAAGTGTGTTTTAATACACGACATCTTATAGTTAAAATCAGTAAAACTAAAGAAATTCATGCCCAAACCAGTAAAAGTGGGTTTCCTGTAAACTGATGTAGTAATAGAATCACCTTTTTTCGATAGCTGTTTTTGATAATGCTGTACAAGCGCAACAATTTTTTAACTTCTTAAATTCTCTGCACCCCCAATATAACTTATACAATGGAAACTGAGAATAATGGCTCCCTTCCCTTTTTAGATCTTTTAATTTCGAAAAAAGGTGATTCTATTACTACATCAGTTTACAGGAAACCCACTTTTACTGGTTTGGGCATGAATTTCTTTAGTTTTACTGATTTTAACTATAAGATGTCGTGTATTAAACACACTTGTTCAGAGGATATAATTTGACCTCTAGTTTTACCTTACTTAACGATGAATTCAATAATTTAAGATCATATTTTACCAATAATAGTTTTCCTGTTCAATATGTAGATAAACTAATTAGATCTTTCTTAAATAACGTTTATAGCCCTAAACTTCCCTGTATTTCAGTGCCTAAAGATATAAAATATTTCTTGGTACCTGAAATGGGTCCCATGAATAAAGAATTTAAATTTAAATTTACAAAGTTGTTAAGAATTTTTTTATCATACTGATTTTCGCATTATATTTATTAACAAATGTCTTTAGGTAGCTTTTTCTCAGCGAAGGATCGAACTCCTGATTCGTTGCGTAGCGGTGTTGTATATTTATTTACCTGCCCAAGGTGTCTCCTTGGTACTTACATTGGCAGCACCGTGCGCTCCCTCAGGGCTAGATTTTATTCGCATATGGGAATAAGTTGCCGAACAGGTAAAATTTTAAATAAAAAAGAAGCTCTAGTATTCGGGAACGCAGTATTAAATGCAAAACTGATGTCACTTTAGATAATTTTAAAATTCTCGGTTGTAATTCTTGTCCTAACTCACTTAGAATTTTGGAATATCTTTATATTAAAACATTGACCCCTTCTCTAAACGTGGATTCCTCAGCTGTCCCTCTAAATTTTTTATAATCCCCCCTCCCTAACTCCCTCCCCAATTAACTCCCCTCCCCCTCCCCAACTTATAACTCCCCAACCGCCCAACTCATAGTTTGTTTCCTGTTTTGTTTTGTTTTAAATTACTCGTGCCTCGGAACCAGCATTGAAAGGTTCGTAGTGTTAATTATTCCATTGTATTAGTGTTAATTATTCCAGTGTACTAATTTCAAATTTACTATATGTACGGTAATTTAAAAATAGCTTTTTAAATTTCTTGTTAATTTTATATGTAAATTTTTATAACTGAATTTAACCCTCTTCTTTTAGTCTTTTTAAAATTTGCTTTTACTGAATAGGTTTTATAGAAATTATTTTGTCTTGTTCACATTTATTTATTGATTCTAATTTCATATTGTTATTATCTAGCCTGATGATGAGCGTATTGCTCGAAACGTTGCGCATTAAAGAAGACTTTTCATGGCATTTACATTCCTCCTTGTCATTGGATTTCTCCTAAATATTAAATTGAAGCTTTGTAGAAGCAACCCGCATGACTATATATATATATATATATATATACATACAAAGGTGGGCACCCGGGCCTCAAAAAGGACCGACGGTCCCGGTTCTTGCCTCAAACTGGACCGACGGTCCCGGTCACGGTCCTTTCTGAAGATAGGACCTAGGAACGACTCGGTCCTCGGTCCTTATATATAATATAAGTGAAAAATTTGATTAAAATGAAAACTGAAATTAAAGACACCGGAAATCTTTAATTTTATTAACGTAAATTATAATTAATACAATACATAAATGATGAAAAAAAGTTAAGTTAAATGCTTGAGTTTCCCTTCAAGAAGACTAGCATTTCAAAATGGCTGTCACTGAGCCCTGACCTTTTCGGCTTGAGGACGTCCTTCCCCAAAGAGAAGAGCCTCTCCACGGCGGCACTGGATGGGATAGGCGTGTTAAACTTGATGAAGCACTTGTACTCCAGGTTCTGCTCACCCTTGAGGCCCAGGTATTCAAAGTATTTGTCCAGGTACGGCCAGGGATTGCCGGGTTCAGTTCTTCCGCTCGGAGCTCCAGTTGCTTGACTTGAAGTTGAAGCACTAACATCAGTAGATTCTTCGTCTCCTCTAGGTGTTGAAACAAGTTTCAGTTCAGTCTCAGTCTCTTTCTGAGTCTTCTGGAGGAAACGATCCATCTTCTTTAGAACTTCAAATAATCACTAAAACACTAAAATCACTAAAAAAGACCGTCCGGAATTGCTTAAAAATGGACCGTCGCTCCTCATTTCGGTCCTCACTGAGAAAAGGACCGACTTTCCCGCTCACGGTCCTTAAAAAGGACCGAGTTCCTGGAATTCGGTCCTGCCCACCTTTGTGTATATATATATATATATATATACACACACACACACATATATATATATACATATATATACATACTTTCTACAGGCTCCAATTAAAATCCTTATATTGAAGGTGTCATTTATGTTACCCGTTCTTGTTTCGCGGCAGCACAAAAGATTTTCGTCTTCCACCATTCAACATACAGCCCCCCTCTCCCCTCTTGCTCCCCTCTCCTCCCAAACACCACATAACTTTGAAGTGTTTCTCCGTAGTTTCCCTTTGAATGTAATAAATGGCGAATATTTTGTTTAGTTTGAAATTTGCGTATCTTCAGTAAATTTTCATGAAACTACGCGATCTCCCCCACCCTCCCACCCCTCCTCTAGGTAATACATCTGGTACCCCAGTTTGGAACCCTCAGTCAGAAGGAAAGTAATGGTAGGAACATACAGTATATATAATTTATATATATAATTTATTGAGCGAGTCAAGCTGAAGGTTGTCCGTGTATGCCCTTGATATTTAGAAACTTGTCTCGGGGTGATTTGATATACGGTTTAGTAATTCAGATTAAAGGTTTGATCTTACACGAGACAAGTTTTAAGTTTTGTATTTGTTCTCGTAATGGGGTTATTTAGCCTCCTTCGCAACATCTATAAAAGTTACGTGACCTAGGGGACCTACGACTTTACGCGGGGTCCGAGCCACTGGTTGCTTCATGATGCGGATGCGAGGATGGTCCCCCATCCAATTACTACTCAAACCCACTATAGCTTAACTTTGCCGATCGACGCTCGAAGCGGTGTTACGACACACTCGCTTTGACGTTGCCAAGTTTTTTGCTTGGACCAACGTAGACTTTGATTATTTTTTTTATATTATTAAAATAATGTCGCTAAATGGTCTTAGCGAGGTAATGTTTTGGAAGTTTGAAAGAGATAAAACGTAGTTATTTATATAATTTTAGTTGACATCATTGATATATCCGAGCCAGCGGCATCTTATTATGAACGTGACATAAAATGGATAAGTTATTGTGGGTTAAATTAAGCCGCGTTACGTTAGATCTTTTAGAGTACCGATGTTGTATCCTGTCGAACAAATGTGAGTATACGGAGGGTTGACAAACGTAAATGAACACCTTCGGTTTTCCACAGTTGTTGATTTGATATGAAAGTCGATATATAATAATAGATTTATTGAATAAATATATTTATAGATGTATTTTGCTTTCACCTTTCCATTACGTAAATCTGACGCACGTTCTGGCATTCCATTGATGAGCTCTGCCATTTGTTCTTGAGGACAATCATCGTGGTGTCTGTTCGCTTTTGTCACACCCTCTCTCTCTGGTCCGATATACGAACGCGGGACGCGATTTCACCCGTTTTGGGAGGTGCGTTCGAACGCATCTCAATTTGGTTTTTATTGACTCGTTTTAGTTTTACGACTTCACACAAGTCTGAATTGTTTGGAGAAGTTTTTTTTTGAATAAGTGAATTCTATGAAGGAAATTTGATGTAGGAAATGTTAGTATTATTAGGAAGGTGAAGTTGGATTATATTTGATAAGTCATTTCAGAATTGATGAGACTAAACTTTATTTATACAAGTTAGTCCGCACCCAACTGGGTATTGGTAACTAGTGGGCGTAACCTCCGTGAAGATTGTTGTAAGGCGGTGGTTCTTAACCCGCTCGGTGGTCGCCAAGCTATTTTGATTGGGTCATTAAATTGTCATTTATCATTTGTTTATGTTATCCCTCATCATTTTACCATTAATTATCTATTTTATCTATTACGAGTGAACTGTTTGAAGGCATGGGTCGCCGATCTAGTCCCTCGACCAGAATTTGGGTCGCAGCCTAAAAAGGTTAAGAACCACTGTTGTAAGGTCTGGATGGAAAGCAAAATACGAGTGTTTATCTATTACGATGCGAAACAAATAAGAAATAAAAATAATACCGGATTCCCGATTTAATCCGGCACAAAATTTGGTTTTCGGCATAAATAGAAATAAAGAAGTTAATTGAAACTTCTGGAAGCTTGACCCATATACGTATGGTCTTATAGCATTGTTTCCCAAACTCGGAGGGGGGTGGGAGGTTAATGGGGTGACAACTGAACCATTTTATAGTATTAAACAAACATCATCGTTTGGCAATACTTCAGTAAGTATTTCTGCAAATTTTGTACGTACACACACACACACACACACACACACACACACATATATATATATATATATACAGGGTGTCCCGTAAGTCTGGACCCATAGGGCAAAAATTAATAAAATTACAAAATAGTCCAAAAATTTATTACATAATCTGTTCAAAGTGTCCGCGTTGTGTCGCACATAGTTCAAGACGCAATCTCCACTGCGACACATTTCTGAATCACAGTCGCAGAAATTTTTGACACGCCTCCACAATGCGCGTGCCTTTAAGGTGGAAAATGTTCAGAATTTTGACCTCGTACACTTGGCTTTCAAGTGGCCCCACAAACTTGAACTCTCTCCTCTCTAGTCAGTGACATGGTTTACCTGCAGCATAATAAAAAATATATAAATCCCTATGGGTCCAGACTTACGCGGACACTGTACGTATATATATATATATATATATATATATTATATATATATTATAAACTTGATTGAAGGGTTTTGTCTTGGGGAACCGCAACTTAGCGAGGAATAAGAGGACGAGAAGGTGGTACATGTTTATTAATCAGACGTTTCGGAAATTCACTTTCCATCATCAGTGCTAAGGAATAAAAATTAAAAGTGAACAAATATCGTAAAAGATTTTATACAATATATTAGTCTTACGATAATAATTTAAAATTTAAAAAAGAAAAAAATTACATAAAATGTAGAGCGGTTAAGATATATAAATAAATGTTATCGGGTGAAACGAATATTGAAAATAAAAACTTATTTGGGTATTGTACGAGGGGGGATTTAATCTAATTATATGAAGGTTGGGAATGGTTGACTGTTGATGTGGCCATGTTAGAAGTCGAAGAGTGGTGGCTGAATAATGGTTCAGAAGAATTATTGGGCTATGTTTAAGTTGAAGGCGGAACTATAGTCGTTGAGGGTTGGTTTTGTACTAAGGATGTATAGGCATTCGAGGATGCGGAGGTCGGTTGGTTGGTATGCTGAATTGATAATTTAGAAATTGGTGGGGAGCAGTGGGTGATTGTGGAGGTGGCACCACTCTTCGACTTCTAACATGGCCACTTCAACAGTCAACCATTACCAACCTTCATACAATTAGATTAACCGCCCTCTCGTACAACCCGGTAAGTTTTTATTTTCAATGTTTGTTTCACCCGATAACATTTATTTATATATCTTACCGCTCTACATTTTATGTAATTTTTTCTTTTTTAAATTTTAAATTATTATCATAAGACTAATATATTGTAAAAAATCTTTTACGATATTTGTTCACTTTTAATTTTTATTCCTTAGCACTGATGATGGAAATTGAATTTCCGAAACGTCTGATTAATAAACATGTACACCCCTTCTCGTCCTCTTATTCCTCGATATATATATATATGTATATGTGTGTGTGTATGTATGTATGTGTGTATATATATGTGTATATATATATATATATATATATGTGTGTGTGTGTGTGTGTGTATATGTATATGATACACATATACACTGTATATAATTTTGATGTAGTATTTTAAATACTGTATTTGCAACCTGTAAACCTAACCTAACAGCGATATTGCCTACTGAATCTGACGCGGAACAAATTTCAGCTGCACGATTAAATTTTAACAAAGAACCAATTACTGTATTTCCGGCAAATTTTTGGGTCAAATTGTCGGAGCACGGGGTTGACAAGAAAATAGACACTTGTTTTTTTTTCATTCTTTTGAATTAATCATGAAAGTCGATACATTATAACAGATTTATTTAATAAATGTATTTAGAATGGCGTTGCTTTAACCTTTGCATTTATTCAATCAATAAATTTATCATCATTTATTGACTTTTATAATCAAATTAAAAAAAAAAAAACCCGAAGGTGTCTATTTACTTTTGTCAACCGTTCGTATGTAACATCAGAAAACGTGTCGTGTTCATAACTAAATGAAACGTTCTTTTTTAATAGTACCTCACAATGATTATGGTACCCCATAATGTACACTCCATGAATACCATTTGCATTTGGAATAAGGGAGGCGCTCGTCTGTACTGTATTAGTAGGATGTACCATGCCAGTAGTTATGACGATAAAGTACTATGAAATGCGTGTGTATTACTGGGCATTAAAAATTGTCACGCTGTACGATTGTTCGTTTATTTAATAACGATGTTTGTGGAAATAAAAACTATATTTCGTGCTTCAAACGCGCCAAAACTCGGTCCACTGAAAAACGCTTTGCAGTATTAAACACAAAGTATAATTTGTTTTGAGCGACCTTGTGTTGTGTGTGTGTGTGTGTGTGTGTGGTGTCTTGCTTTGGTAAACATAGTTAATGGGGGGAGTTTGTGAAGTGGCCCTAGGTAGCTCTGGTAGAGGGGTGAACGTTTTTTTTTTTTTTTTACACGACGGAGATTGAGGTATGGTTCCCGTATCATAAAGTTTAGTGATCAGCGCCCGCGTCTCAGTGGTGGGTACCACCGTTTCCTTATGAACGAAATGAAGGCACTGTGGTCAAGGGTTCGATTTCCGATAGTACTGGTAATAAGGAATGGAGCGCGTTCTTCTGGCTTGAGCGTCGTGCCAGTTTCTGTCCCTCTTCACGAATTATGAATTTGTTCGGTGAAGCGGGTTGGATATTTGAGTATCTCTCTGGTTGCGCCACTCAAAATTCATTATGAGCGCAGTCGTTTAAACGCAGTACGTCAAAATAGTTCTTTTCTCGAGTATGTTTGCGAGTAATGATTTTATTCAAGGACTCGCTTATTTACATTAAGAAAAAAAACCTCGTCCCTAAATTAGCACAGTCATTTAGAGTTTTAAATACTCGTACGTTATTTTTTAAGTTAATTTGATTGTTAAATATTTTATTTATTTTTTAAGTAGACTTCGTCTGAACAAATATTAACTCATTCGAATCAACAAAAAAAAGTTTTTTAAATTTTACTTGTAACGTAAAGACGAGGCGTTTAAAACAGGGTTGGCAAAAACCCAACTGGTTTTTTGCTGGGTAGTTGGGTTTTTGCCAACCCTGGTTTAAAAGTACCTAATCCCCCCCAAAATAATTTTATTTCAAAATTAGTATGAATTTAGAAAAAACTTATATATTAGTGGTGGACCGGATGTCAGTTTTTTAACATCTGCGGATGCGGATATTTAGTTAATCTATCAATATAATATAGAATTATGAACATATGACAATTTTTCAAATTTCGTGATATTACCTACTATTACGGCAGGCAATGCATAAGAATTAAAATTAATATTAATGTTTTCATTATGATAAAAATAACTTTCTCAAGAGTTTCAGCCACAGAAAATTCAATGAAACAAGTTTCATTCAATTTTCTGTGTTACCGGTATTTATATTTTGAGGTTTATATATTTGTTTGTTCATTAATAATTAATTAATACTTTCCATGAAATGTGCATGACTGGGCCTTATAAGCTAATTTAATTGTAAATTGCATAATTTATTAGAGGTAATATCCGCATAACATCCACACACAAGTGCGGATGTTAAAAATGATGCGGATATCCGGTCCATCACACATATTATATATATATATATATATATATTATATATATATATATATATATATATGCTGCAAACCCAAAAGGAAAAAAAAATCATTCACGTGCTTAATTGTGAAATTCATCCCATATATATATATATATATATTATATATATTTATATATATATATATAGGGTGTCAGGAAAGGTCAATACTTCGGGAGCCCTATAACCTTGAACAATGTAAGCTGTAATGTAAGCATGTAACATAAGCCAATCGACAGCTGACTGTTGTGAGTGACATTGTTTGGTGTTTAAAGCAGTGTTAAGAATGCCACACACCTTCACACATGCCGAATATGCAGATATGGTGTATGTCTACGGTTTTTGCGATGGAAGTGCAACAGCTGCTGTTGCAGAATACCGTCGATTGTTTCCGAACCGCAGAATTCCGGATCGAAGTGTGTTTACCAGGGTTTTCAACACATTGCGTGAGATTGGTACACTTCCCAGCGCTCATATTTCATCTGAACGTGAAGGTCAACAAGATGTGGATGAAGTGGAAAACATTCTTCAGTTGGTAGAGCGTAGTCCTACTACTAGCTCACGAAGAATTTCTACGCGTCTCGGTGTACCACACACAAGAGTATGGCGAACATTACGTGAGGAAGGCTTGCATCCATATCATGTACAGCGTGTACACCACCTTCAACCAGGAGACGCTGCCATGCGACTGGAATTTTGTCATTGGGTAAATGTTAATCGCCGATTGCTTCGATTAATACTGTTCACCGATGAAGCTACTTTCACCCGTGACGGTATCAACAACACTCGTAACTCTCATCGGTGGTCGGACAAAAATCCAAATGCCACTGTGGAAACAAATTTTCAACATCACTTCTCTGCCAATGTGTGGTGCGGTATCATCGATGATCAGCTGATTGGCCCTGTTACTTTACAGAATTGTCTTACAGGACAAAGTTACCTAGAATTTCTGCAAAATGAATTGCCAGAACTATTGGAGGATGTTCCTTTGGCTACACGCGCTGGTATGTACTTTCAGCATGACGGAGCTCCTCCACATTCTACCCGTCTGGTGATGCAATACCTAAATCAAACTTTCCCTGGTCGATGGATCGGCCGCGGTGGTCCCATTCAATGGCCACCAAGGTCTCCAGACCTCTCTCCGTTAGATTATTGTTTGTGGGGGTGGATGAAAAGTCAAGTTTACAAAAGAAAGGTGGATACACGAGACGAATTGCTCGCGCGCATTTTGGATGCTGCTGCCCGCATAAAGGAACGTCAAGATCAACTCAGACGAACAACACGCGATCTTCGCACACGAGTTGTAAAGTGCATTGAGGTTGACGGTGGGATTTTCGAAAACGTATTGTAAACTGTAACAAATTTGTCATTTCTGTATCTGATACCATTCAAAATGCCAATGTTTAAACATTAAATGTTAGAAACAGTAATTGGTTTCTTTCTTGATTACCATTAACAATGCTTTTGTATTTGTAGATTCAAACAGCTCTATCTCCGTAATCATTTAGAATTAGACGCATGTTCATATGAACTTTTTTCTCACAATGACCGATACTATCATCTCCCGAAGTATTGACCTTTCCTCCTGAAACACCCTGTGTGTGTATATATGTATGTATGTATGTATATATCTATATATATATATAGGGTGTCCAATAAGTCCGGTCTCATAGGAAAATTGATTTTAAATTAAATTTACAAAAATAATACATTAGAACTAAAACAAATGTTGAAATTAATGTCTGGTTTTGGGACCTTTTTTTTTGTTGCAGGTAGAATAACACGCAGTGGCTAATATGGAAGTGAGTTACACTGGTGAGGAAAAGGCCTCCGGAGGCCTTTTTCTCACGACGAATCGCGTCGCGATCGCTGCTGCGATCACATTCTATCAATGTAAAATCACACGCGACTCGAGTTGTCACGACCCAAGTCGTGAGTCGCAAAACGATCTTGCGTGCGGCCGGCCTAAAATTTGACAAATCACGGGACAAAATTATCTCCCAATAGGCGAGTGTGTGGATTCTCTCGCTTTGTTTCAGGTTGTACACTTTAACTCGCAAATAAGTAACCTTGATTGAACCAGCTAGTTGGCTCATACCGGTTTGTGCTTGTTAAACCAGTTGAAGCCGGTTTCTGATCAAGTTTTTGTACGATTTACGTAACAGTTTTATGGAGTGATTTTGATTAATATATTTTCTACGATAAACTTTTAGTTATTGCAAATGTTTTCGATTTTCGTTTACTGTAACGCGCTTTCGGATGCTTAAACTTCTTATTATTATTTATTATTTTCGGGGCGAGGTCTTATGGGGTTGTCATTTTTTAATTTGAATTTTCAAACACATACGGAAGGTTGACAAAAGTAAGTAGACGCAAAGATGATTGCCCTCGAGAACAAATGTCAAAACTCGTCAATGGAATGGCGGAAATTGTGTCACTTTCACATAATCAAAGAGGAAAGGAATGCGATTTTAAATATATTGATTCGGTATTTACTTTTTGTCAACCCTCTTTTACCAACTCGTACATTATTTAAGGACCTATTCCCCATTCTCCATGGGGTCAATAGTGGGAGTAAGGTACCACCCCTACCCAACCTTAGTACGGACCCAGTGTTACCTTTTATGACAAGGTTGGGGTATACCTACAGTGGTACGTCAGGTGAGACCAACGTCTCCATTTCCACACACACACACACACACACATCTCAAATCGCTTCCATTCCTCTTCTCGTAAAGAGGAATCCTTCGTCCTTCCATCATTTTAAACTCCACGTTTATTCACACATTTATTTATTGCATACTTCCATCTCTTACGCCGTCTTCATTTACTTCTCACACTTGCACCTTCTTCACACCTTCTTCACACCTTCTTCACACCTTCTTCACAACTTTTTCACTCCATTTCCTATTTTTACACTTCAAGGTGTTAAGAATTATATAAGCACACCGGCCAAAAAATTAGTCACCCCTCTCAGAATGTACCTAATAACGTGTGACGGCGCCTCTGGCCTTGATAACCGCACGAATCCGGCGAGGCAGAGAGACTACGAGGTTGTGCATGTACTGAACATCGATTTGCTGCCACTCGTTCATCAGCCGGTCCCGAAGTTCCGCCAGAGTCCGCGCTTCACTTTCTGTTTCCAGCCTGAACAACACCTTCGACGCATTCAGGATTAAAGGCTCCATTGGACCTGCGATGTACTCGTCGCCTCCCATCATTGGAGAACAAACAAAAACGGGACTCATCGGACCAAATTACACGTTTCCAATCTGCCGCAGTCCAGTTTTTGTGCCTCTGAGCCCATTTATAACGTGCCAATTTGTGACTTGCTGTTAACAGCGGCCTCTTCCGTGGTACCCTGCTCCAGATGTCCATCGCATGCAGTTCTCGTCGCAATGTCCGTTCGGAAATTGGTCGCTGGAGAACCTCATTGGTTTCTTGGAGCAATTGTTCTCTGGTTTGAAAACGATTTGCAGTTACTAGACGAGAAACATGGCGGCGGCCCCTGTTGTCGAGAATTGTTTTCCCGGCCACAGTTACGCCGTCGATTGTCAGTTGATTGCGAACTACACCACTCTTTGTAAACTCGCTGGACAGTACGCGTTGACACACCAACAAATTGGGCTACTTCAGACATTTTTTGTCCGTGGGCTCTGCCAAACACGATGGCTCCTTTTTGCCACTGAGTAACGTCTGCCTCACGACCCATTTTGCAGACTATATCCAACACACACTTTGTTCTTCACCACCTCACGAAACAGATCTGATCCTGTGTGCTACGTCACCGCTACTTGTCACTTACCAATGCTACATCAGCGCCCTCTGTGTGACCTTGAACTTCCTACTATCGGTCCAATTAGGGGGTGATTAATTTTTTGTCCGGTGTGCTTATATATATAATTATATATATCATAGGCGTGCACACTGGGTACGCAAGGTACGCACTGCGTAGCCAATTTTTTTTATTAAATTTAAAAATTTAAATTTTTTAAATATTGGTAAAATGCTATTATAAATACCAATAAATTTTATAATTTATTCAGTATACTTAAGCAATACAAAGTAAAATTAAGTGAAACTTCCTTGTTTTCTCATGCGCTTTACAAGGTACGCTCTGAGCGTAGAATGTACTTGCATAGCAATATGATCCTTAAGTGTTGGGTGCGGCTTAACAAATACTGCCATACTATTGGCCGAAAAATGACCCGGGATACGCTGGGCTGCTGGAGTGTTTCAGCGTAGTTTTTTATAGTGGTGATGGAAAGTGTTTGTGTCTCATTCAAATCGTATGAAATTTTGTATTTAGTTTACGTTAAATTAATACCATTTTAGGTGCAGTCATGAATGAACGAAAAAGTGAATGTTTAATTTGTGAAATTAACGAAACTACATTTTCATCCAAATCGTATGAAGAGAAACTTGCGTTCAAGAATGCGGATAGGCCTACTCCTGATTTACCAAATTTAATACAAATCAAAGCTAAATTCACCAGTTCTAAGATTTCACTCTTCATCTTACAGTAAAGTGAGCTGGTTGGAAGGTTGCGAGGAAAAAATGTTTTATTTTGCTGGCCTTGTCTGCTTTTTGCTATTGCTAAAAGTGTATGGAGTAGAACTGGATATAAAGATTTGGAAAAACTACCTCACGCAATGAAAAAGCATGAAAGCTCGCGAGGACATATAAAAGCAACTTTGTCTTTCGTTAGTTTTGGCTACCGTCGTATTGATACAATGCTAGATGAGCAAAAAGCACAAGCAATTTCTCAACACAATGAAACCGTGGTAAATATGCAGCAAATAGCCTCACCTCGACTTTTGGTACGAAAGTTAGTTATTAGGGTGTGTTTTCATGTGCTTTCCTCAGAAATGCCACTCATTTGCCCGCATTTAATTGAAAGTGTGAAAAAAAATCGGGTTTTTTTTTTTGTCATTTTATTTTCAAGTAAACACGGGGCAAATGAATAGCATTTCTGAATAAAGCACATGAAAACACACCCTAATAACTAAATTTTGCTACCGTTATTGCTAACCTAAACCTAAATGAAGAGATTTTCGGAAAAAAAAAAATCGTTAAACTAACGAAAATATCATGACTTAACCTAACCAGTCGTCAAGGGCATTCAATTGACCTAACTTTGATATACTGTACCTAACCAATTATTATCATACTACCGAATGCTAACATCAAAAATTATGAACTCGAGGTGGGGCTATTTTGCGGTGCTAACTGTAGGTATTGCTCACAGTCGGATTGGGAAAAATGTTTTCGGAGGAAAACGCTTATGAAAGCTCGATTAACACTTGCCGGAATGTGGACTTCGCTAGCCACGTGCCCTTGAAGAGAGATATTGAGCCCCTAAATTTGCACGGAAACAAACTCTTCTGCTTGTTTTTTGGAAATTTTCGTTTATACACGAAAACATCTCGGTCACTATGGAAATAAAGGGGCTGGGAACACTGGACAGTTTCGCGTACGGGGAACGACACCGTGTTCTTGAAAAATGTGAACCGCTCGTGAATCGTCTAAAATTTTCAGCACTTCAACGTCGGCTTGGTCACAACTTTCTCAAATCTCACTGCACATGTTTACGCGACAAAAATTAAAAAAGAAAGAAAGACCTCAGCTGCATCAAAGGCCGAGGTTTTTCTGTGACTAAACAGTCCTGAAAAAACTTGATAAGTTCTTTAAAATTCCTAATTATCTGTCATTGGTTCATTAAGGCGTGGTTGTTTTTCGGTGTTTAATAGCCTACTATTGGTTAAAAAAAGTTGCACTGTGATTGGTCGTCCACACATTTCCAGAAAATTGTCTGAGAGTGAGGATGTCTTATGCCTGCTGGCAGGTCGCGAAACAAAAAAATGGTTAAAACTTTAAAAATCAAAAACTTCGTTAATTTTGAATTGCGGAGAGTCTGGCTTTCAACGAATTTATTCTATTGCTGCATATTAACCCTTGAAAATTCTTGCATAATAAAATTATATATATATATAAGTGTGCCTAATCTTAGCCGAATGAGGTGATGTTGATTAATTTGGTGCTAATGAGTAATTGTTAATGACAGGCTGGGTCAACAATTTATAATGTTCTTCACTATCACCGGTTGAGGGTGGCTAATGGAGTAGGTCTACTACAGTGGTGGGCACCGTTAACCAAAAAGTTAACTTCGATAACGATAATCCGTTAACCCCAATTTTTAACTCCGATAATTTTACTACAAAGCAGTGGCGACTCGTGGTATAAATGTATGGGGGTGCGATTTCATAAAATTGTACGACAACACGGACTCACAATAGGCTAGTGCGAATCCAACTGCCGCTCACAAGAGTACTTGTATTAACATATGCGGCTATGCCAGACGTACAATTCTAGTTAATTACAAATAAGTAATAATTTCAATAAAATACATATAAATGGTTTATATCATTATTACTGAAGTAACTATTAGTAAAAATAAAGTTGTTATTATAAAAAAAATTCGCGATTGTACTTATATTTTCATTACAACAGTAAATATATAATTTATATTTACTTGAGCGAAAAATCTATCGCTCCATTCGGCTGCAATATTATTTTGTATTCAAACAGCGGTACGCTGTTTGAAGCTATGCTATAAGTTTAGAATATTATTTACTGTATGAAGGCTTACTCAAAATGCCTCATGAATCATGATATGCCACATGAATTTTTAAAATATATTTCAAGAATATTTATTTTAATATCTTAAAATTAATATATTTTTTATCTGTTAAATTAATATTTATCGTTTCAAGCAAGGGGGAGCGACCGCTCCATCGCTCCTATACGCCAGTCGCCACTGCTACAAAGTTAACGGAAGTTAACGATAATCCGTTAACGATAACTATTTCTTTACTAACATTTAAAAAAATCAAGGAAAAAAGCTTTAAAACCCATAGAAAATGTTTATTTATGCAAAATCCAACAATAAATAGGTATTTAACTGTATTTTTATAAAGTTTTGCAACTTTTTTGCTTAATAACTTTTTTTTTCTTTTTAATAAAAAAATGTACTGATTACATGTTTTGAAACCCTTGTAACCACTAACCATTAACTAAATTTTAATTTACCAGAGAATTATTATGGCGGGAACTGAAAGGTAAAATTAAATTTTAGGCACATTTATTAGACTATGACACAATGTGCTGGTTGCCCTTCAGAAAGACCAACTTCTCAAAGTTAGGCCCAACTGCCAGTCTTGACCTCTTGGGCCTCCCCAACCTCCCCTTGCGAGATCTGGAAGCAGACTGAAGTTCTGGCGGTTTGAATTCATTCGCGGAGCGGTGATCTTCCGTGAATAACTCCTCGCAGTTAACGCGTTAACGGACTTTAACAGACTAAATATCGAGTTAAAGGAAGTTAACTGGTCCGATAACGATAAATGGATATTAACTTCCGTTAATAGTCCGTTAAAAAAAGTTAACTTCGTTAATTAACTGTTATCGGATTAACGCTTCAGTGCCCAACACTGGTCTACTATAATATTTCTGAGTGATACGAGTTGCTTCGAGGTCACCAGCTTGGATTACACCCAAGCAAATATTGTTAAGGTTAGAAAAATGAAAAATTACCTTATTGTTTTGAGTTTAATTAAGAAAATAAATCACTTATTTGTTCACAGTGCTTAACATAGCAATGAAGGTATTTACGGTGATTAACATTATATAACGGCATTTATAGTATGCTAAATATGACTGAGGCTTAGCATATACGTGAATGGTTATGCAGCTTAATTGTTAAGTAATACACTCGTTTATGGTAGGCTATTGGTATGAAAAATGGAACCTAGAATAAATGATGCAGCCTAATATTGATATAAAGAATGCACGTGCGTTTATTACACGGTAAGTGGATTCGGCCGACAATAATGAAATGCTTAAATAAATCATAAATTAAACGGATGCAAAGTATTTATGGATTAAATATGAAAGAACACAATGGCAGGATGCTACACGATTACGGTATTGGAATGACACTTCGATTCAGAATAGGCCTACTGCGTTTTTAACGAGAGTCAGAACGCTTGATTAAACACTTTGGGAGTATAGCCTACCGTTCGGCGGTAGGCTGATGTAGGCTTCACGAAAGTTACTTAGAAAAGATGCACTTATCTTACCAGGACGTCGAATACCTCTGGTGAAGAAGTGTTGAAGGTGGACCTATTACTGTTGGCTCGAGGTGTCGTTGGCCGTCCTATTGAAGCTTGTTGAACGAGCGCTGGTCGTGTCGATTAGGCCTCTTGAGATGGAGATGCTTGAAGGTTGACCTTGTAGAACGTAGGCCAGAGGTGGTGATGACCGTCCCAGTGAAGTTGTGTTGAACGGGCGCCGGTCACCTCAAGTGTTGATTCGCTTCGTGTAGAGTTGAGATGATGCTTGAGGGACTGAAACCGGTTGGAGTCGAAACGGCGTTGGGCTTCGAAGGAATGCTTCTGCAGGTGGTCTGTAGAAGGTCTTGCTTGATGATGGATCGGAAGCTTTGAACGAACAGCAGGCCGCTCCTCCGGCGGGAAGCCGGACGGCGGTTGATGTGACGAGTTGTGCTACCGACGAAGGAGAAACGTGACACCTGACGAGAAATCCACGCGAGAAGTGAGCGAGTGAGGAAATGTATCAGTAGAATCTCGCTTATGTAGGGTGTTCCAGAAGTTATCACCCCATCTGAAGTAGCTGTAACCTTAATTTAATTATTGTTTTCTTGTTTTTTTTTTCCACATTGTAGAAGATGAACCCCAATAATTTGAAGATGGAGCACTACACACCACAACATAATTCTAAATAAAATAAATTATTTCCACTTTCTACAGTATTTGTTGTTTTATTGGTTCAAAAGTTATAAGCAAAACAAATGGGGTGATGACTTTTGGAACACCCTATATAACCTCTGTGATGCGGAAACTTTTTCGCCATATCTTGAGACGCCGCCTACTCGTTCTTTAGTTGTTGAGGGCTTGCTTTCGCGGACCTTTTGGAAAGAAACAGACGTCGTCTTTGTTTCTGATTGCTTGACCACATGTCCCTTCTAAGAATGTTTGAAGATGGCGTAGAAGAAAGAATTTGTCTACTTGTTAATCTATTTCTTGTCGGTTCTCTCTCTCTCTCTCTCTCTCTCTCTCTCTCTCTATATATATATATATATATATATATATATACATATACACTTTTTTTATTGGGGTTTAACCTCCTTCGCAACATCTAAGGTCATATGACGGAGGGGATAGTGTGTGAGTGAGAGAGAGAATTTTCATCCACGGTCGACTCATCCATCCTGACGGCCTTCCAGTTATTTTCCCCGAGTGAGTTGTTGAGGTGGGAGATTGGGGGTGGAAAGCATTTAAAATAGGCCAAAATTTACTTACGAGTTTAAAGGGTTATTTTGAAAGTTTAATTTTCGCCAAATTTATTTCTAAAATTACTTTTTTTTTTTAAGTTAAAACTTTGTGCAAGGATCAGTTTTCCGAACATAAATACTTGTTTTGTTCGTGTACCGTGTCTGTATATCCGGTTTAGGTCATACCGAACTTACCAAGTTCTGGTAGGCTCTTTATACACCACATTAGGTACGAAGGTCGCGTGGTTGTAACCCATTTTGATAGAGATTTACGCAGTGGGAGTGCGCCGAAAGTCAATTTGAATATCGGCTGAGATTGGGGCTGAGCCCCATCTAGGGAGGAAAATTAAGAATTGCTTCGTCGCTTTTTCGGCCATTCCTTCCATCATTTTTAATAAATCGTATTCATTTTGTCTGTTGTAGCGGCAATTCATTATCGATCGGCATTTATCGGCTCACGTTGAGGAATTTCCTGCCTTGGTCTTTTGGAAGAGTACCAAAGTGAAACAGCCATTGAAAAGTTTCCACTTCGTGTAATAACCTACAATGATATATGAAGCAAAATAGATAATTTAGCATACACACACACACGTTATTACCTACCCTTATGAATCCCTGACAGTTTCACAGTTTTAGCTGTGTATGGCGACATTTAACCTAATTATATTAACCTAAGGTAGCCTTCATTATTTCATTTTTTTTAGATAATGATTTTCAAAAAATTAGCATTGTCGTCGTAGTTTCACTTGTGTCGCGATGAGCTGCGTGTGTAACCTAAAAAAAGGTCATGGTTTCGTAAGTTCACCAAGAAACACACACACACACACACACAACGACTGGGACGGACCAATATTATATCAGATTCTATTTCACAAAGGCGAAATAAATTCCAACAGCCTCCTATTCTACTTGTAACTTGATCCATAGAAATCCATCCCAATATAAACAACGTACGCATCGTGTGTGTACACGCATTACTTACAAACGTGCGTACAAAGCGTTACCTATATTTACACGTACAAATATTTTTACAATAATTTGTTTGGATATATTAAAGAATTTTTTTACACTTTTCAGAACTAGAAGCAGCCATTCGTAAAATCAGATTCTCAAACCATTAAGATTTATATATATATGCAACGCCTTTAAAGTGTGTGTGTGTGTGTGTGAGTGTGAGAGAGAGGGAACATTGTAAATGACGGCTATCAGCGAGCCATAAGTCAAAAGGTTCATGATGACATTAAGAAGAAAAGAGGACAGGAAGGGGCCGTAAGAAATTGGCTAAAAGGAAGAATTTCTAACTCGCCAAAACTGGTTATAGTATCTGAGAAGTTGGATCACACACACACACACACACACACACACACACACACACACACACACACACCGTGTAACAAGTAAATCCTAAGATACGTGTTACACACTTAAATAGTGTAAGTAAATGTGGAACACTTTTTTCAGGGGTCTCGTGAAGAGTTGGAATGCTAGAGGTTAGAACAAGTAGTATGAGCTCATCGAAGTCGAGTACAATGAAATTCCATGCAACATTTTGCAACATTGCTTGAAAAGGTGTGCAAGGGCCAGAAAAGGGTGTTAGGGGGTGCGAACCTAAAAATAAAGCGAATACAGCCTATTCAACATTGCAGTAAAAGGGTGCAGGGGGGTTGCCAAACCATAAAATTAAGCGAATAGAGCATAGCACACCAACACCACCCCACCTCAGACCGATAGCAAAGTGCCAGCAGCAAAATGTCACATCAACATAATTATGAACTTTAGCGATCAGCAGCAACACGATGTCAGATCAATAGCATAATTACAACCCCCCCCCCCCTTAGACCTACAACCAAGCACCAGCTGCACAGTGTATAATGTCAATAACATAATTATGGAATTTAACAACCTCCAGCATCACGATCTCCATATATATATATATATACACACACACAGGGTGTTTCACAACCGGTCTGCCATACTTTAGGGGGTAATATCGAGTAAAAAAATTAATACAACATCGGTGCTATGTCCAACCATTGCGGAGCTCCGGACTTTAAGGTGCACGGAAAAAAATGAGTATTAATCTGATGCGTGTATTGCTACGGTACATTTTATGAGATACACCTTATAAATGTTCGAAATGTCCGCCTCGGTTTTCAATGCACACACTTGCTTGTTCCAAACAAGAGTCCACTGCCCATTGGATCATTTTGGGGTGTTCTCGTATGTAAGCAGTAGCATCCATAATCCGACGCGAGAGTTCCTCTCTCGTTTGTACTTTGGTCTTGTCGATCATCATAAGGCCCCATAAAAAGAGATCTAACCGGGTTAGGTTCGGAGATCTTGGGGGCCACGATATTGGACCAGCACGACCAATCCAACGATTCCCGTACCGCTGATTCAAGTAATCCGTAACATGACGACCAAAATGTAGTGGCGCCCCATCGTGCTGAAAGAACATTCTGCGCCTTGTCTCCAAGGGCACGTCCTCCATCAAAACCGGCAATTTGTTCGTCAGGAAGTTGAGATAAATATCAGCAGTTAATCGTTGTTCCAAAACGAACCGTCCAATCAGCTGATCTCCAATTACACTGCACCAAACATTCACCGAGAATCGATGTTGAAAATTCCCTTCAACGATACCATGGGGATTATAATATCGGCAGACCACAAGTGGGAATTTAATCTAATTATTGTTAATTCCATCCCGAATGAATTGTGCTCCATCACTAAACGGTGTGCGATTAAGAATTTGGCGATGCATAAACATCCACTGGCAAAATTGAACACGTTTATCGTAATCATCCGGTTGAAGAGCTTGCACACGTTGCAAATGATGGGGATACAAACTCTCATCATGTATGGTTCGCCATACACGCGATGCGGATTCACCAATTCGTCTAGAAATCCTTCGAACACTGGTAGTTGGGCTACGTTATATTAGGTCCAGTATGCGCTCCTCCACAGCAACGGGTCGTCGTGCTACATGTTCTTGGTTACGTGGAACAATTGTCCCTGTTTCCCTTAATCTCTGGTGTGTGTCACTAAATACTTGCCTGTTCAAAAAACGTCTTCGATATTTCTCAACTGCCGCTCTGCTGTTACCATCACAGAATCCATAAATGAAATGGATATCAGCGTATTCAGCGGGTGTGAACTGTTGATTCATTTTGATTGTTCACCTTAGCGCAACACAGTGTCTCGTACCACAGATCAGAACCAACTGAAAGAAAAAACTGAGGATTCGTAGTGGTAACTTCGTTAACTAAAATTACGACCAGTGCTGCCATCTATCGAATTACATACAAGTAGGGATTTGGTGTTTGCACATCTTAAAATGTCCGTAGCTCCGCAACGGTTGGACAGTTTAAAGTGGAATCCAAACCACGCCCCACCAGCAGCCCAGCGTCTTAACCACTAGGCTACCCAGGGTACCCATTTATTTACCAACCAACCAATTTCTCGAGACCTAAACCAAGAGCATATGCAATTTTTGCACGTATTCAATATTGTGTAATGACTAATTCCTAAGCTCTGTGTTTCACATTCAAGAATAAAGATTCTAAAGAGGTTATCGAGTGACATTTGCAAAATTTACTCATAATTTATTCACAAATTCATACTTTGTGACATTTTTCAGCAGTTAACTGCTGAATTAAAACGAGAAGTGTTCGTTGCCCTTGAAGAACATCAACATAGTGATGTAGTCGAGACCACCATGGCCGATACCGAGACCAGAAAAAAGGTCTCCAGACCAGTATCAAGTCTTACATCACTGGTGTGTGTGTGTGTGTGTGTGGTTGGTTCCAATTTCCATACATGTACATATTTTAGTAGTTAGTGTGTGTCAAAAATTGCGTTGAGTGAATACTTATTTAAACCATATGACAGATTTAGAACTCTATCATCAATTCTTTGCATTTTCATTAGTTTCATCAGAAACATTTTAGCGAAGAGCTGTTTTTCATTATTATTATTATTTTAACCCAATACAGCTTTCTTCGCACCCTTATCTACTCTTTATTGTAAGATAGTCTTTTGCGATCATCAGTGAGTTGTTGTACACCGATAAGCCCGTTGAAGTTAGTATATATAAGCAAACAACCACAGGGAAAAGAAAAAAGAAACACGAAATCCGAGCGCTTTCGTGATATATTCACATCTTCAGGGAAGAGAGAGAAATTGTTGTTTTGTGATTTTACTGCATATATATAAGCAAACAACCACAGGTAAAAGGAAAAAAAAACACGAATTCCGAGCGCTTTCGTGATATATTCACATTTTCAAGGACAAGAGAGAAATCTATCACGAAAGCGCTCGGAGTTAGTGTTTCTTTTTTCCTTTTTCCCTGTGGTTGTTTGCTTATTAATAAGATCAAGTGTTATTTTGTGATTTTACTGCATATATATATATATATATATATATATATATATATTATACACACGTAGACTTATCGCTGTACATATATGATTACTGGTGGTGAATCGATTAATCGGCATCGACAGAATCGGTCATTTATTGGGCATCGTCATTGGCCGAATTTAGCCGATTCCTTCACCGATTCTTTTGAAATTTTAAAATTTTCACTACAAAACGAAATCTATATTTATAAAAAACTGAATGGACAAAAAACTATTTATGATCATTTATACTCATTTCAAAGTGTAATTATATAAAAATATTTTTAATTTTTACGAAAAAGGCAAAGCTTATAATAAATTAAGTTGCCCATAAATTTACATTTTCTCTAACTAGCTAATCTCTAAATATTATAAACTATTGTAATCTTTTACTCCATATTAATAATAATTCTATATTAAGTTGGTTTAATACATAAATTATAAAGTACATCTTATTATGTTGACTTTATTTCAAGTATTTTAATGATTTTATAAACCCAAATTATATATACATTTTTTTTTTTTTATTCAAATTGGCGACCAGAGACTTGAAATTTTAATGAAAAATTTTGTTGTTGACAATGTTGAAGAAAGAAAATACCTTTAGCATAAGTAAAACCAATTACTTTAAATGAGGGGTCCCGCGTCTTGAGGTACCTAAGCGCCAAAATTAAAATTCGTCAGAAATCGCCTCCAAAGTTCAACAATATTCTGGCAATAGTATCTCTGTTATTAATTGAGCTAGAACGTTCATTTTTGGCTAAATTAGAGTTCTAAGTATGCTAATGAAGATGATGAGTTTTTGGAATAGATTTTCATATTTTATATTTTATATATATATATATATATATATATATATTTTTTAAAATTTTTGATTTTCTTATGCCAAACTTTGGGTGAACTTTTGGCTGGCGATAGTGGTGAAAAAAGTAGTTCGCTTCATAAGGTTTTCAACCATACTTTTAGTGTCGTAAGGTCATTATAACCCAAACCACGCGATAGAGGAAGGGTGAAAATAGTGATATCCATCAAAAACACGTTTTCGCCTGTGATGGCGCTAAGGTACCTTAAGACGCGCGACCCCTCAAATATTGGTATTCAATTTATGAAACTAAACTAAAATTAGTTTATCATTTTATTAAGTAATAAAACTAATTAACATTGCCTTAAGTACGGTATGCGAGTAACAAATTCTTGGACTGTATATTGTGGAGTGAGCTAAGAAAAAGCATTTAAACACATCTGAAATCTAAAAATATGAAAATTGAAAGTTTTCACGTCAGATGACTAAATTTTATGAAGGGAATTGATTTTTAAAATTATAGGCAAAGAATCGGCATCGGCTGAATTTTGGAATCGGTACATCATTTATGATAACCTTCGCACATGCATCTTTTCGTTGTAGAGAGATGCCAATCTCTATTATCATAGTAAATGAGTACTGAATGTATGTATTCTTATTTCTAATTTAATGTTCGTTGTATTCTATAAACTATAAAAAAATTTAATTAAATTTATAATTAATAATAATTACATAAATGTTGTGAAGAGGAAGTACAGTAGTAATGCAAAAGTCCCATTGTATGGGTGGTTTCATTTATATATATAATATATATATATATATATATAATATATATATATATATATATATATATTATACAGGTCGTCCGATAAGTGAGTGGCGATTCTATGTCAGTTAGCATAGTGTACTAATATCTTTGATATCTAATAAATGTCTATGCTTTTTTTCAATTAAGCTAGCTTCACATGAAATCCAAATTTTTAATTTTGCAGTAATTCATGTTTATTTCTGTTCTGGTTTTTCATTGTTTTATTTTTATTATTTCTAATTATTGGCGTTGCAATGGCTGAGGTAGACGCACATGTTGATAAAATTTGTGATCAAAGTCCCTACACATATGAAGCACGGATATTAGCAGCAACATGGTGGCATAAATCTGGAAAAACCAAGCATTGCATGAAGGTAGTACGCGAAAGGTTTGAACAAAGATTTAATGATGTGCCGCCAAAGGGCGAAATTATTAGAAAATGGGAACACAAATTATTCACAACTGGGATGATAATTGATAAAAAACGCCGTGGTCGCCCCAAAGCAAGAGCAAGATTGGAAGATGATGTTCAAGTGTCAATTCGACAATCGCCAACCAAAAGTATTCGTAGGCGTGCATCTGCATTAAATGTTCCGAAATCAACACTGCATGATTTGATGAAAAAAGACTTGCATTTTAAAGCTTTCCGCCCAACCTCCGTTCAGTTTTTATCGCCACAAGATAAAATTGTCAGAGTTAATGCTTGTCAACATATTCTTGAAGCTTTTCCAAGTAAAGCCGAGAGAGATCGTACGTTCTTCAGTGATGAATGTGCCCTTTATGGCGATGGCAAAAGCAAATTTTCGTTTTTTTGGTCGAAAGAAAATCCTCATTATTATGATCAAGTAAAACAGTATCCCCCTCGAATCATGATATGGTGTGCAATATCCATTTGTGTGCACTGGTCGAATTACTTCAGGAAGTTATATCGACATTTGGAGAACAGATTTCTACCCGCTTTAAGAAATACGAATATTCGCAACCCTATTTTTCAGCAAGATGGTGCTCCAGGACACCGCTTTCGCTGCGCGAGAGTTCCTAGACTGAAATTTTCCTGGCAGATGGATCGGAAAGTATGGTCCTGTACCTTGGCCTCCGCGGAGTCCGGACTTGACTACCCCGGATAATACCCTCTGGGGAATCCTCAAGATGCAGATTAATGGCCGTGAAAATCAAAGTGAATCTGATCTGACAAAAATCGCAGAAGTTGTGTTAAGTGACAGCAATGAAGATAAAGAACTTTTACAAAAAATGTCAGACAGGACATGGAGACGCATACAGCTTGCTGTTCGTGTAAATGGCGATCAGGTTGATCCCTATGACAATTAATTATCGAATTAATTGTAAGTTTACTAATAATATAATTCCTTCTAATAAAATTTTTATTATCCTTTATCTTTTATTTATAAATTGTTCCCGAATCGCCACATATATATATATAATATATATATATATATATATATAGAGGCGACGCCCACTTTCATATTTTTCAATAGCAGACTATCTCTCCCTTATTAATAATTCATTCCACTTATATATTTTTTATTTATGGTGAGTTGTAATTTTTTATAATTTTAGCGGCCCCTAAAGTCTATAATTATACTATTGATGTGACATCGTGCAACTGGTAGTTGGTTATAGGTCTTAGAGGGGTTGTAATTATGCTATTGATGTGATAATGTTGTTGGTGGTCGCTGAAGTTGATAATTATGTTGACATTGTGCCGCTGCTGTGGTTGGTTGTAGGTTTGAGGTGGGGTGTTGCTGGGTGTGCTAGGCTCTATTCGTATAATTTTAAGGTTTGCCAACTCGACTCCCTCACCACCTATCCCCCTTTTTCTAGCCCTTGCGCACCTTTTCCAGTAATGTTGCAATAGGAATCTCTTCGCTTTAGTTTGAAGTTTTGCACCCTCCTAACCCCCTTTTTTGGCCCTTGCGCACCTTTTCCAGCAATGGTGCATGCCAAGTTGCAATGTTGCGTGCAATTGCATTGCACTCGGCTTCGATGAGCCCATACTATTGAATATATCGTGATGTAGAGGTGGAGAGCTGTGCTTGTCGTGGCACTACCAAACTTTTGTCCAAGTTTAGTTGAAAGTTTACTTTAGAGGTGCCTCCGATGTGAACAGCGGAAATAGGTCTCGTATGAAGTTGACGATGTAGATGTTCGAAAACATTTACTGGAATTCGTCAAGGTTTTTATTTTGGGGGTGCCAAGGGAAGCTGAACCCGTAGGCACTTAGGTCTCTCGTATTCAGCATGCATCGTGGAGGTTTTATGTGGCACCATCATCATGCAGCATGTGCGCTTCTGAGTGCCAAACACCCTTTTGGAATAATGAAAGGAGATAAATCTTAATGTGTGTAATAGAATTAATGAAGGCGACGAATGTGAGGTCAGTCTTTCCGGCATTCAAATCGATTCATTTATTCAAATCTGCATTCAAATTCTTCATTAGCGTGTCCTTGTAAACTGCATTTACCTGGTCACTACAAAAAGAGTATGCTAATTGTTACACAATGCCCGCAGTAATTTCTCAAAGAATTGACAAATGTAAACTGCTTCATGACCTGCAGTTTGAACATTATTGAATGAATATATGTTTCACTCGCGACCGATCTTTCAGTTCAGAATATATATATATATATATATACAGGGTGGGCCGTAAGTTTCCATACATAGGAAAAATTAAACGTTTGTTTTTATGTTTCAGATACCCTAAGAATATGCGTTTGACTTAAGATCTTATTTACTGATGAAGCAAATTTTTACGTCAATGGAGAGGTTAATCGGCAAAACATACGTTATTGGAGTAATGCTAACCCTAACTGGCTGAGTCCGACGAAGATGCAAGGTGCCGGTAAAGTGATGGTGTGGGCCGGGATATGGGGTGACAGAATTATTGGACCAATTTTTTTTGTCAGTGGAAATCTTAATGCCGAAAGGTATCTTAACATGTTGCAAGAAGAGATTTTCCCATCCCTGCTAAACGAGGAAGGTAACTTCCCAGTTTACTTCCAGCAAGATGGAGCTCCACCTCATTATGGTCTTCACGTGCGTCGGTATTTGGATCAGCAGCAGTTTCCGGATGCTTGGATTGGTCGGCGTGGTCCTGTGGAGTGGCCTCCCAGATCCCCAGATCTCACCCCCCTTGATTTCTATCTTTGGGGGCACTTGAAGGCCATGGTGTATCAGGAAAAGATACGAGACATAAATCATCTAAAGGAACGTATCACCAACGCCATTACAAGCATAACGTCAACTGTGCTAATGCGTGTTCATCAACAGTGGGGAACACGTATTGAAATGTGTTTTCAAAACAATGGCAACCATGTAGAGCATATTATATAAATAAAAATGGTTGTCCATAACAAAATGTTTATTTTTCCTATGTATGGAAACTTACGGCCCACCCTGTATATATATATATATATATATATATATATATATATATATATATATGCATATAACTGCAATGACCGCGCAGTATATAAATGAATAGAAACGACATAAGTGTTAAGGAACGTTTCTGCACACGAGGAGGAGAGATAACGAATAAATGAAAAATGAGGCGAACCGCCCGGGAATCGAACCCAGGGCCTTCCAATTGCCGGTTGGACGCGCTACCAACCGGCAATTGGAAGGCCCTGGGTTCGATTCCCGGGCGGTTCGCCTCATTTTTCATTTATTCGTTCTCTCCTCCTCGTGTGCAGAAACGTTCCTTAACACTTATGTCGTTTCTATTCATATAATATATATATATATATATGTATATAAATAATTATATATATATATATATATATATATATATATATATATAATTATATATATATATATATATATATATATATATATATAATATATATATACACACGCGGTCAAAATTATGGAAACCTTTTTAAAATGGTGATTATATAATGCTAATAGAATTCTTTTCATTCTTTTTATACGTTAGATGAAGTAAAATGATATGTCTGTATAATTAATGAGCTTTCTAATGTGGTGTTTTGTTTCATGAAGAATTAAGAGCGATTAAACAATATTGAAAGAAATTGCATTTAATGGTGACATCACGTTTTGATTAAAATAATTGTCTATATTCACGGAAATATCGATATTATTCGTTAGAACATTTTTCTGTTGTTTGTATTTCTATCCGACGGCGAAAAAGGAAGACCTCGGAAAAAGAAGACAAATACACGATTTTATTGAGCAAATGCAACAGAGAGAGAATACTAGCGTTTAAACAGCTGCTGCTGAAGTGAATGCATCACGCAACAGCAGCGCTTCTACTTTAACAGCGAAGAGATGTTTGAGGGAGGTTGGTTTAATGGGTCGAGTTGCTACCAGAAAGGTTCTTTTGCGACGAAATAGAGCCACACGTTTGAAATTGGCATAAAATCACAAAAAATGGTCACTCCAAGACTGGCAAAAGATGCTTTCTGGTAGTAACCCGACCCATTAAACCTCTAACCTCCCTCAGACATCTATTCACTGTTGAAGTGGAAATGCTGCCATCGCGTGATGCATTCACTTCAGCAGTTGTTCAAACGCTAGTATTCTCTTTGTTGCATTTGCTCAATAAAATCATGTATTTGTCTTCTTTTTCCGAGGTCTTCCTTTTTTGCCGTTGGGATAGAAATACAAATAAGAGAAAAATGTTCTGACCAATAATATCGATATTTCCGTGAATATAGGAAATTATTTTAATCAAAACGTGATAATTATCACCATTAAATACAATTTCTTTCAATATTGTTTAATCGCTCGTAAGTCTTCATGAAACAAAACACCACATTAGAAAACTCCTTAATTAGACAGACATATCATTTTACTTGCTGTAACTTATAAAAAGAATTAAAAGAATTCTATTATCATTATATAATCACCATTTTAAAAAGGTTTCCATAGTTTTGACCGCCAGTGTATATATACACGAAGACTGAGGTAAGGCGTGCAGCCCGAAGGAGGGTCCGTACTCACGTCGCATGTATGAATGTATGTATGAGTATATATACAGGGTGGTCCAAAGGTCCCTATCTATTTCGCTGAAATAATTTCTATTTTATTTTCTACACGCCATAGATCATGATGGATGTACAAGAACGTGTGATGACAGTAACACTACGTATCCAAGGGAAGAAGTGCAAAGAAATTCGAAAAATTCCAAAGAGGAATTCACAAACCAGGACCTACAGACAAAGCAATTCGCGAGCTGGTCAATAAATTTAAAAGAACATTCTCTGTTCATGATGAGGCAAGATCTGAACGTCCAAGTACCTCTGAAGGAAATGTCGAATTGGTAAAGAGATGCCTTTGAAACAAATCCTAGAATGTCAACTCGCGCAGCATCACGTAGACTGGGCATACCAAAAACGACTGTTCTAAGGATCTTAAAATCAACATTAAAAAGGAGAAGTTAACCTATTCAAGTGCTACACGAGTTACACGAAAAGGATTATCGAAGGCGAGCACAGAATTGATTGAAAAAATTCATATCGAAAACTTAAACCGCATTCTCTTCAGCGATGAGGCGACATCCCACGCATGCGGAAAGGTTAATCGACAATAACTGCCGTATCTGGGCTAGTGAAAAACCACCCGAGTTCTACCAATGAATGGGAGAGAAATTCTCCTAAAGTTAATGTCTGTTTGGGTATGACAAAATCGAAGATTTATGGACCTTTTTTCTTTGTAGAAGCTACCGTAACAGGGCCAAATTATCTTGACATGATTCAGCAGTTTCTTGAACCCCAGCTTCGTTCAGATGGCGTTCTCGACACTGCATTCTTTCAACAAGATGGAGCTCCATGTCACTATACAAACATCGTTCCGGCGTACCTAGATGAGCTCTTACCCAATCGCTGCATTGGACGTGGTGGAAACGGCCCTGGGCAGCACGCTCTCCAGATTCAACACCATTAGACTGCTTTGCGTGAGCCTTTATAAAGTGTGAGGTTTACAAAACAAGAGTTACAGACCTGCAGGATCAACGAACCCACATTGTCGCGGCAGTCGCTAAAATAACCCTGAAGATGCTCGAAAATGTGTTCCGCAATTCAATGGACAGGTTTGAGATTTGCAGAGACACTGATGGGGCTCACGTCGAATCTTAGACCTAAGCTTGATAAATAAATATACATCTAATTATGTCACTACATTTTCATCATAAAATACTATTATTTCAGCAAAATAGATAGGGACTTTTAGACCACCCTGTATATTCAAACAAAAGTTTTGTAATAATTTCTGGAGACTATTTTCAGTGATGCACCGGAGCTCCGGCTCCGGCCGAGCAGGAGTTCCGGCCATTTTAGAAAACTATCTGCTCCGGCCGGAGGTCTCACTAAACTCCTGTAGAGGCCGGAGGTGCCAAGTACACCAAACTCAATTCTGACAACTTTGTTTTAATTCTATAAAACCTCATTCCTGCACCTATTCGAATATTTCAGTTCTCAGATTACTGTAATAATAATTTATTTTATGAGTGATCAGTGATTGTATTAATATTTCAGTTCTCAGTGATTGCAATAATAATAATTTATTTTATGAGTGATCAGTGATTGTAATAATTTATTTTATGAGTGATCAGTGATTGTATTAATAATTGATTTGATATAGGCTACTTTACTCAGCTTTCAGCAAGACATCATAAGTTTCATAACCTGATGATATTCTGTTCAATGGGAATTTTTAGAGAAATTAGCACACACAAAGCATAGAAAGTCGACTTTTGTAACGTTTAAGTTATTAAAGACTTAATAATTTAAAATAGCAGGACTGTAATATATAAACCCTAAATAGATGAGACGATGGACCCCACACACACACACACACACACACACACACACACACACACACACACACACACAAATACTGAAATAAATCAATTGGCCGGAGGAAAAAACACTAAGCCGGAGGTTCCGGCCCTCCGGCTTCCGGCCAAAATCTGCCTCCTGTGCATCACTAACTGTTTTTTTAACAACATATATCTCACGTAGGTGTATATTGTCACAGGTTTGGTAGAGGTCTTTGAACCAGTATGGGTACGTATTTATACTCGTACATACCCAACGTGTTAAATACCCCTTGGTTACATAATACAACTGAATGTTGTTGAATAAGTTCTTGTTTTTCAATGAATATTAGTGAGCGAAAGTGGTAGCAAAAGGGATTCCCCCCCCTCCTCTGGTGGTTTGCCTTTGTTTGAAAGAATATGATTAGGGTGGAGTGAAGTTAGATAAGTTGAAAATGTTGCAAAAACAAAATCTTTTTGAAAGTAAAACAATTTGCCTTTTTTTAAACATTTTTCCCCCCATCATTTTCTGCGCACGAATTTCTCTTTTCATGAAACCTGTTTCAGTGATTCAGGAATGTATTTTTTGTTTTAATTTTTCTCGTATTAAATATTTAGTATAGTTTTCATTTTAGTAAAGAGGATGTACATTCTGTATACCCACGTGGTTGACAAAAATAAATAGACGCTCTCGGTTTTTCTGTAGTTTTTTATTGGATAATAAAATTCAATAAAAAATAATAGATGTATGGAATCAATATGTTTCAAATAGTGTCGCTGTCCTCTTTGCATTAAAGGCAGTGGTTCTTAAATCCTGGGTCGCGACTCAAAATTGGGTTGCCAAGCCATTTTGACTGGGTCATGAAATTGTCATTTATTTATGTTATCCCTCATCACTTTACCATTAATTAGTTATTTTACTATCTGTTACGAGTGAACTGTTTGAATACATGGGTCGCCGAGCTAGCCCCGCGACCAGAATTTGGGTCGCAGCCTAAAAAGCTTAAGAACCACTGTCTTTTTAATTTTGTCAGTCTTCTGTATATATATATGCTGTATATACAGAAGACTGACAAAATTAAAAAGAGAGTGGTTCTTAAGCTTTTTAGGCTGCGACCCAAATTCTGGTCGCTGGGCTAGCTCGGCGACCCATGTATTCAAACAGTTCACTCGTAACAGATAATAAAATAACTAATTAATGGTAAAGTGATGAGAGATAACATAAATAAATGACAATTTCATGACCCAGTCAAAATGGCTTGGCAACCCAATTTTGAGTCGCGACCCAGGATTTAAGAACCACTGCCTTTAATGCAAAGAGGACAGCGACACTACTTGAAACATATTGATTCAATACATCTATTATTTTTTATTGAATTTTATTATCCAATAAAAAACTACAGTAAAACCGAAAGCGGGCTGAACCATAACCCCCCGGGGCAGTTCCTAATATTTTGATCCAATTCTTTCTTTAGTTAATCCTCCAGAGAAGTGGTTGACAAGAAACCAGAAGAAAAGTTGGAACATCCGCATATTTTCTCGCATCCGCACTTTGGACTGCGGATGTCGTGCGGATGTGGACCGTTGAGATAAAACGTCATTAATAAGCGGAAATTATCAAATTCTACTATAATAATAGAACTAGTTCATTGTGCGCAAAAGTGATGCAAGCGACAAGACGAGAGGCTGTTCTTGTATGAAGTTACTCTCTTGCAACCTACTTAGATCCACGTTACAAAGCTAAGTTATTTTCACCTAGTACATTAGAACGAGTTAAATCATCACTTGGCAAAGCAGTTGAAGAGCTTCAATCTCTTGAATCTGTCGCTTCGCCACCCACCAAAAGAATAAAAGTTTCAGTGACAGAAGCAACACCTTCAACAAGCAAATCTATCACAGAATATCTCTCTCAGTTTCATGAGTCAAGCAGCGATGACGAGACCTACGCGATGTCAAAAGATGTAGTAAAAATGATCGAGAGCTATCACCAAGAAAAACGCCTGGCTGCATGTGACAATCCTATTAGTTGGTGGAAAAATACGCAGAATATCTATCCATACTTGAGTAAACTTGCAAGGAAACATTTAGCCGTCCTCCAACAACGTACCAAGCGAGAGATTATTTAGCAGTGCTGGATTAATATATGATGAAAAGAGAAACAGACTGGCAGCAGAAAAGGCAGAAAAATTAATGTTCCTTAAGCATAACCTTCCTATAATTAAGTTTGAATATTAAACGATGAACATCTTAGTTTACTTTATTTTAATTACTCATTTATAAATATGCCTAATAAAACTTTAAACTTAATATAAATAGTTATCAAGCTAATTAAAGATCTCTTTCTATAAGGGTGGAGGTTGGGGAAAGAGGTCGGGTAACACAATTATGGTTTCTAATTGTGGCTGAAACTCAACAAAATATAACGAATTTATTTGCAGACGAATTCACTAATTGATTTCTATATTAGTTAGATGCTTGCTATTATTTTATATGTTCAGGGAAAAGTACAGCAATTATTGTACAATTAATCAATTATACTACATTATAGCTACAGCTCTCTCTATATAATAACTTATTATATACGTTAAACACACCAAATCTCGAATATATCCTAAAAAATAACGAAAATGTAGACATCCGCATCCGCGGATGTTGAAATCAAACATCCGCATCCGCGGATGTGAAAAAAATGACATCCGCTACATCATATATATATATATATATATATATATATATGGAGCCCGAGTTTGGATTCATTTTTTGTGTGTACGCGCGCTCGCGTCTTTTTATTGGTTGAGTCTTTAATTAAGGTGGTGGTCTGAAAACTACTTTTTAAGCAAGTTTTTTAACAAGACTGTTTTTTAATTTAAAATTTAAATAATTTTTACTCCTTTCTTCTGTTTCGCAGAATTTTTTTTTTTCTTGCCTTTGTTTAAACCGAAGGAAATTTTCATCTTTTGAACAAACAGTGAGAACACGAAATAAGGAACTTATTCTCGCTTCAACTTGTCTTAACTTGTTTGAACTTGTTTAAGATTGAGCGTGTTTCGTTGTTTAATCTGAGCCCATTACTCGCTCATAATGATCACATATTCGGTCTTTTAAAGGACACTGATGGGTTTTTCTGGGTAATAATTGCGTCATTATGTAATATATATATATATACACAGTATATATATATCACACAGTACTGTGTATATATATATATATATATATAATATATGCAGTGTATGTGTGTGTGTGTGTACAATTTTATTTTTGTCTCAGGGTTGGGAGAGGACATGACACGTTGGCGCATAAATTCTTCCACTTTCTTTATCCCCGGTGTGAGGCGACCCTAACTTCCGTTCTGTGCCTCCCTGATGGCACTTTTTGTCACCTTGAGGGGCCCACAGCTGCCTACACCCCGCGCCAAAGAGCAGATAAGGGAAAAAGAACAGCTTGCGAGAGAGCCATTGAATCTTTTTATGCGATATATGTTGTGAAGAGACTTGTGTATATATTATGTACGGTATATATGTATATAACTATATATACATGTAGGCTGTGTAGGTCGTCAACAGTGCAACAGTGCCTGTATTGGGTCTATACTCTTCTTTTATAAGACGTTTCGAGCCCGTTTGCAAACTCTTCTTTACAGTTATATAGCGAGAAATTGATGTTCCATGATGTGGTGTGGAGCCTCTTTCCGCCTAATAATGAAAGCCGAGGACTGTTTTGTATGATGATAAAAGCCCTTCCATGGTCTGATTCATACAATCTAAACACTATTATTTTAATCCAATTTGCGTTACATAAGCTCCGATCCTTTGTAAGGAGGTAGAATTACCCCATCATTTCGATAGGTTTGGAAATTAAGTTTTAT
The DNA here is from genome assembly GCA_023014485.1 of Bathynomus jamesi. Lineage (NCBI taxonomy): Eukaryota > Metazoa > Arthropoda > Malacostraca > Isopoda > Cirolanidae > Bathynomus > Bathynomus jamesi. The sequence goes on along the minus strand of JAJOZX010003417.1, from coordinate 395,659 downwards.
TTTCTTTTTCTTGTTTTTCAGAACTACCGAAGTAGTTTAGTAACTACCCGTGGTACGCGGAGCTCTTTTAGGTGGTACCGCGATAGGGTTTTAATATGGGATTTTGTAATTCTTAATTCCTTTAATTGTGATGTATTTAAAAAGTAATAATAGTTGATGGGGAATGACCCGCAACATTTCAACTGTGGTACCTCCGAAGCATGGTACGTTAACCTAAAATGATTGGAAACCCCCCCTGACTTAAGGGTGGGGGGTGTCAGAGCTTAGTTGACGCAATTTGGGTTGAAATAACCGAGTAGGTTTTATAATATACATATATCGCAACCAGCCAATATTAACATTTGGAATTGGTTTAAAAATTGGTTTAGAAAGTTTCAATGGGTTAGAATTAGAATGGGTGACCCTATACGTGTTCTTGACGCGTGTAGTGATTAAAGAAGAGCTTCTTCAGTAACTTCTTTTATTTAGACGTTTGTGTATTCCTGTGTGTGGTTGGTTTTAATTTATAGCTCAATCTTCCTTTAATACCTTTTAATGGGGTTACCAACACGTATTCTTACTTCTTTGTACGCCGAGTAATTAAACATCGAGGGAAAGAGAGATGCATGATGATCCTTTCGAGTTGATTCATGAACTTTTGCATGACTACACGCTGTTCACTACTTTAGGGGAAACGCTCAAACTAAGACCCCACATACACCTTCGGAAGTTGCCAACTGTCAGGCTTTTTTGTTTTTGTAGTGATGTCCAAACGTTTTGTAAACACACACACACTCTCTCTCTCTCTCTCTCTCTCTCTCTCTCTCTTCTCTCTCTCTCTCTCTCTCTCTCTCTCTCTCTCTCTCTCTCTCTCTCTCGTCAACTTGCTCGAGTTTTTTCACGTCATGTGGAGTGAGTATGATAAGAGTAGGGCGATTGATATACTTTATCTCGACTTTCAGAAAGCCTTTGATAAGGTATCTCACCGCCGGGTAATGGCCAAAGTCCGCGCGCTGGGTATCGGTAGGGAAGTAGGTAGCTGGATTTGAAACTGGCTGAAGAATAGGCGGCAGAGGGTTGTAATTAAAGGGGCTAGCTCGGGTTGGGCCTCGGTCACTAGCGTGGTTCCTAAGGGTTTCGTTTTGGGGCCACTGTTGTTTATTATTTACATAAATGATATCGACGCTGGCATCGTCAGTCGGATCGCCAAATTCGCTGATGACATCAAGCTTGGGGCCAATGTTGGGACGCCCGAAGCGATAGGAGAGTGGTCCGAAAAATGGCAAATGCCGTTTAACTTGGGTAAATGCAAGGTCATGCACATTGGCTACGCCAATCCCAAGTCGGACTACTACATGTTGGGGAGTAATATCGAGGTCACTGATTTGGAAAAGGACTTGGGTGTGCTAATTTAGCAGCGACCTTAAGTTTACTAAACAGTGGGTAGAGGTGGAAAAGAAAGCCCAGAAGCTGTTCGGTTATATGAGGAGGCGATTTCGGAACAAGGAGATTGTGCTTTCTCTGTACAATTCCCTGGTTCGGCCGCACCTGGAGTATGCTGTGCAGGAAAGATATTGAGAGGCTGGAGCGAGTGCAGGCGAGGGCCACAAAGTTAATCCCTTCCGTTTGGTATATGGGCTACAATCGACGCTTACGCGCCCTGAATTTGTTTTCGCTAAAAAACTCGGAGGCTGCGCGATCTACTCATCGAGGTTTTCAAGCTCTTACACGGGTTCAACGATGTCGATTTTAGAAGCATGTTTAGTTTAAATGATAACAACTCGCAACAATGGTTGGAAGTTGGATTTGAAACGGTTTAGCACTAGTGTGTGTGGGAATTACATATAAGATCTGTGACACGTGGAACAGGTTACCTTCAGAAGTTGTGAACAGTTCCTCTGTGGATCAGTTCAAGAAAAGGTTAGACCGATTCTTGCACACTATTTGAGGGTACGGTATAGGAATTTTTCCGTGGCATCCGTTGCCATTGGTACCTCCTCTGTATGGGCTACAAAGTCTCTCTCTCTCTCTCTCTCTCTCTCTCTCTCTCTCTCTCTCTCTCTCTCTCTCTCTCTCTCTCTCTCAACCGATTGTACATATATAAGGATGACTTTTAAAATCAAGTGTCTTGCTTTTTCCCCTTAGTAATTGTTATATAAATTCTTCCTTTATTATTAAATTAAAAGGTGTCTTTAAACGTGCACGAAACATTGCCTGATCTTTGGCCACTGCTGGAGTAATATAGAGAGGTTTATTATAGCTCCTTGTGTTTCTGGCTTCTGCAATAAAAAAAAAAATATATATATATATGGTATATATATATATATACATACACTATATTTTTCGCTTTCTCCCTCTTTTCTAGTAATCTTGAGATATTGTTTTGAGGAATCTCGGTTTGTCATTCTAGTTTGTGACGTAATAGTGACGTTATCATTTGCCTTGATGGAAAGTGAAAGATAGCGAATATGATTTGGCTGAATGTTACGTCATCAGTATTTGGGGTCATTGTAATTGTTGAATGAGTGAAGAGAAATGCTCGTTTTTTATCTTTTTTTTTTTATTTAATCTTGTTTAATGTTGAAAAATAAAGGTCATATCGAGACGAAAGGTAATCAGTTTTACATTATATTCAAACCATTTTAATGAAGAGTTAAAAGGTAAATTTAGGAAATGATGTTGATTACCCGTTACCTGAACCTTTAAGTAAATTATAAAGAAAGCCTTTGTTACCTCGTTATAATGTTTGATAAGATTTTATGATTTTTGTATGGTAATGAGGCCAAATCGTGGGATATAAAAAAAGTTCAGTGAACCCGACAAGTCGGTGAATTCCTTCAAGACAGTTTAATTACTCCATAATAAAGCTAAATTAAATGTTTATTAACAAATTGTACTTTGAAAAATGTAATTTCTTTTTGAAGCCTGTCACTGGTGTGTTTTCGTTCAAGATTACTCGAATTTTGGGTAGCCCTAATTGTTACTGTGGGGGTCTTTATTCAAATGTTTTATGGCAGTGGTAAGTGGCGGGATTTATTCAAACGCGGTCATAGCATTTTTGTCATTGATGGTTTTTCGTGTTGCAGTAATAATAATAAAATAATTTTTTGTCAAAGTAATTATTTAATTAAAAAAGTGCTTAAATTAAATATCTGTTAGGCCTAATTTGGAATTTGTCATGTTCAAATTTACCATACCAAGAATTTAATGCCCCTCGGTGGTGCAGTGGTTAGCGTCGCTGACTATGAATCCATCGGCCCCGGGATCAAGACCCGGTGACGGCAGGCGGTGAGCAGAAAAAAACAGCTGTTCATCCTTCCACACAATAAAAAAAATGGTCAGTAGATAAAGTGGGCAGCGAAGTGGTTAAGGCGCTGGGGTGATGGTGGGGCGTGGTTCGGATTCCACGTTAAACTGTAGATCTAAGGTGGAGTGACAAGTTTGACCTTCGTCAGAATGAACAATTTTGGCGGAAGCAAAACCAAGGTTAACCAAGGTTATAAGTCCAACCAAATTTGCTGAACTTCTTTCTTTTGTATATTAGACGTTTTTCACTTAACTGAACTACCATATATTCAATTATACAGTTCATATAGAAATAAGTACACAAGTTTTTATACTATTACCGTGTTCGAACCGCTCTCCCTGAGGTATCCAACACGCAGATGTTGAGTCTCCTCGGTTCCCCACCTGGAGATACGAATATGTTTAACAAATTGGGTATTTATCGTATGCTGCAACGTTATTTATTTTTTAAAAATAAAAAATAAATTTTTTTAAAACAAAAACCTTATATTTACCTTTTATGTTACGGATGCATGCATGGGTTGTCGTTCGGAAGCAATTTATAATCGTTTAGCAGTCGTAACCATATTATACAGTGTGGCGCAAAAGCCGCCCACCATAGGAATTTTCAGTGTTGACTGTGTATTTTTTTTCTTTTAAGTAGGGTACCTCAAAAATATATATAATCAACACTGAAAATTCCTATGGTGCGCGACTTTTACGCCACCCTGTACAACAAAAAAAATCAGCACATACACATACCAGCACTGTGTTATTCCTAACATAGGGAAACAAGGTAACATTATTACACTACTCAAACCAAACAAAAATCCAACAGAACCAGCATCCAACAGACCCATTACTTTACTATGTACACCTTCCAAAGTAACAGAAGGACTAATCTTACAAATCACCAACCCACACATTCCACTATCACCTACTCAACATGGATTCAGACCTCGCCACTCAACCACGACATTACTCACTAACCTCGTGCAGCACATCATGGATAGCATCAACTCCAGACGACCAGCTTAACGTACACTATTAGCAACAATAGACATTAGTAAAGCATTTGATGCTATCCCACGCTTCCCTCTCAAACAAAATACTCAATACAAACATGCACAATAACACCAAAAGGTGGCTGAGCAACTATCTTTCAGGAAGATACTCACTCGTCACATTTAATGGTAAGTCATCCAAAAACAAGCTTTTTCCGAACGGAGTTCCTCAAGGCTCTGTTCTCTCACCATCACTGTTCAACTTATACATGCATGACATTCCAACACCCATAGATAACAAGCTTACCTTATCATCATATGCAGATGACATCACTCTAACATCCACCCATAGCAACATCGACACCGCTACAAATAACCTACAAACGTACATAAACAGTATACAAGACTGGCTCATACACAATAGATTTAAAGTAGCACCCACGAAATCAAGCAACACAAAAGAACACCAGATAACTCCCCAGCTTACGCTAAACAACACCTCGTTATCTTTTGCAAACCACATTGAGGACATTAAAAACAAATGTACGTCAAGACTTAACACGCTTAGGGTACTAAAAGGCACAAACTTTGGACACCAGCAGGAAACAACATCACTCGTATACAAACAATATATTCGCTCAGTTATGGACTACGTTAGCCCATGCTGGGCACCCATTATCTCAAACACACGCATAAACACCTTACAGACAACACAAAACAACGTACTTCGTATCATTACAGGATGTACTCAAACAACACCAATAGAACACCTGTACAGTGTACATAGAAACAAAAATACTGAAAGTTAGGGAACATTTAGACATGTTGGGGGTGAACATAATTCATGACAGCAGCGACAACTAACCCACAACACCCTTGCCACTACATGTAAATCATGCACCAACAATACTTCGCACCATTAAGGTAACACCAGAGACACATTATAACCAAATACTCCATTCCATACCACGCCCCACAGACATCACACTGTATAGAAAACACACACACATACACACACACCTAACCCACAAAGCACTGACACGACTCGGTCCGAATGCGGTCTTAGGTGCGAAGCCGCCAACCATTGACAGGTCAGAAACCAGCCTGAGGAGATCGGACCGAGTTAACTTAGCATGATTCCGATGTGGACATCACCCAAACTTAGACATATAAACACAGACTAGACAACTCCACAAACGACACCTGCCACCTGTGCCAGGACACACCACAAACAAATTGAGCACATTATGACAAACTGTACCGCTTTAACACAACATAGAACACAGCATTACTAGTGCGCTGAACCTCTGGTCCACTCCGGAGAGGGCGATAGATTACCCGCGTGCCGCCGGCTTGCTCGATCAGGGTGGGCTGATTGGCTAACAACCAAAAACAAAACAAAAAATGGAAACGGTGAAATATATATAGCAACTGCAAATTAAATACTAGGGGCACTCAATATATTTTGCCCCACCCTTTTTTCTTAGCTAAATAATAGGACATGGGGCTGAAATGTCTTTTGGGCCGTAAGTTTGAACTTTCTGCGCTTCACATAACCGGATTTTTCGAGTTTGAACCTCTCCTCCTTGTATAAAACCGCTTTTAAACGCCTTTGTATAAAACCGATGGTTAACGCAGTTTCGAAAATGGCGTCTGACAGTGATGTACGTCGTAAACAGAGAGCTGTTATCAAGTTCTTAACCGCAGAGAAGGAAACAGTTGGAAATATTCACAAACGTCTACAAAACATTTACGGAGATGCTGCTGTTGATCGAAGCAAAGTTGGACGCTGGTCTAAACGTGTGAGATCATCGGAGAGAGGGAGAGCCAGCCTCGATGATGAGCGACGCAGCGGTCGCCCGGCATCGGCTGTGACATCTCATACAGTGCAACGTGCTAACAGTATCATTCGATCAAATCGGCGCGTCACATACAAAGAGCTATCACTGGAGCTAGGAATTAGTGAAGGAAGTGTGAATACAATAATTCAGCAACTGGGATACTCAAAAGTGTGTTAACGGTTTGTTCGCAACAAACCGCGAGGAACAAATTGTTCCTCGCGAACTGACTGGAGATTACAAAGCCCAAAGAAAAGAAATTGCTTCTGAGTCGTTGGTTCGATACGAGACAGAAGGGAGACTTCCTTTCACGAAATGTGACTGGGGATGAGACTTGGCTACACCACTTTGAACCTGAAACAAAACGCCAATCCATGGAGTGGCATCACGCAGACTCACCACGCAAGAAAAAGTTCAAAATGGCTCCCTGTAGAGGAAAGGTTATGGCCACCATCTTCTGGGACATGAAAGGGGTGATTCTGGTGGACATTATGAAGGACAAACACTCAACTCAGAGGCATATATTGCTAACCTACAGAGACTCCAGAGACGTATAAAGCGAGTTCGACCGGAGAGAAAACTGGAAGTCTTCTTTCTTTTGGACGATAACTCAACACCACACAACAGTTTGCAAACAAGAGGGGCCACCACAAAAATGCGCTTGACTGTGTTACCCCACCCTCCATACAGCTCGGATCTGTCACCTTCAGACTTCCATTTGTTTGGGAAGAAAGTTTCAGTGTGACGATGAGGTTGTTGAGGAGGTTAAGAGGTGGCTCGAGCGGAACCCAACGGACTTTTACAAGCAAGGAATAAAGGCCCTTGTTTGGAGGTGGAGGAAAGCCGTAGAAAAGGATGGAGACTATGTGGAAAAATAAAAACTTGTAAAAAAAGGTATGTAATTACTCGTGTACAAAATTTCTGGAACTTGCAAGGAAACTTGGAAAGAAAAAAAAAGGTGGGGCAAAATATATTGAGTGGCTCTCGTATAATCGAAATATTAAGTTTTATTTTCATTAACAAGCGCAAAAACAAAATGATTAACTTAACAAACGGTAAATATATTTTTAACTCCGAGAAATTAGTTCGTATCCGACAAGGAGTAGAGCTCAACATATTATTTCTCAATTTAGATTGTCTTCATCCCAAAAATCAACTCTTTTCATTGGAGTGAAACGAGTGAATGATTTAAGCGCTGATATTAAAAATGTTACTAATGCGAGTCCATTATGGAAAAAAAAATTTGAAGGTTTTTTTTTAACTTATTCTTTAATACATAATTAATTTCTCATATGTAACCAATTTTGTGTCATTTGAAGTAATTAATACTTTATATGTTCGTGCTACTTAAATATTAACACTTCGAAGGAATTTGTGATTATATTTTAGTGATCTTGGAGACGAAATGTTTAAAGTCCCGAGTTAAATATATATAAATATCAGTTGTACAGTTAGCAATTGTATATTCATTGTTAAAATTGTTGGTATTTGTAATTGTTTTTTATAAATTTTCATTTACTTTAGCGAAATCATTATATTTTAACCACTTTTGTTTAAATGAAGTGTTTTAACTGAACGTGGTTTGTTGTTTTCATTGAATGATTTTGGTGTGTGTAATAAGTGGAAAAGCCTTTATACCAATTACACATACACACATTATTTATTTAAAACTACGAAACGCGTTTATTAAACCACTTTTTGATTTGTTTTGTTTTCAATCAAATATTTGATTAAAATATGTGTGTAGTCATTGTTTAGAAAGATCTGTAAGTTTGTGCGTTAGGCCTAAGTTAGGGTCTGTGTAAAGGCCTGTGATATATATATTGTTAACAAAAGGAAATACGTAGCATCGATTTTTCTATAGTTTTTTATTTGATAATAAAACGTCAATAATTAATTAATGAGAGATTTATTGAATCTGTAATTGAATGGTGTTGCTTTCCCCTTTAGAGCATTATGTAACTTTAGGTGACGCACGTTCTGGCATTCCACTAATGAGCTTTGCCATTTGTTTTTGAGGGCAATCATCGTGGTGTTAACTTTTGTTAATCCTCTTTAAAAAAGAAGTGGTCATTCTGGTAACCCACCACGACGAGACAGCATTGTGGTAAAGCTGCCCGGACATTAAGCTAACGGAGCGTGGGTTCAGGAATTAAAATTCGGGCGATTTAGATGATTTCCTGGGGAATCACCCTTGGTGGTCCGGTGGTTGGGACCCCACGTAAACCTCTTATGTAGGTCCCCTTCCTCGTATATAACCTTTATAAAAATGTTAGGAAGAAGGTTAAACAAACCTTAAGGACTATTAGCGAGTGACCTTGAATACCATCTTCCCACATTGGTGGAACCTTAACTTGGATCACCTCTTTATTAGTTAAAATTGTGAATGAAATGCAAAAGATTGTCAAAGGTGTAAGTAAATTCACACTTATTCGTTTGCTTAACAGAATAATGTCAATAATTTTTTTTTGTAAAGTATCGCTAATTAATTGGTCTCTCTACAAAAAGAAGCTTTCATCTGGCTCTTCAAACTACCTGCCATATTAGTTACGGCCTTTGAAGCTTAGTTTACAGTCTAAATTCCATTTTTTTTATTCTCTGTGGTTGCTTTTGCAGCAACTATTTAATTGTAGCTAATAGTTGCAGTGCTCTTTTTAGACCCCACACATATAAGCTGGAGATATTTAACGGATTCTCAATTACACACACACACACACACACACACACACACACACACACACACACACACACACGAGGAGTGATCAAAAAGTGTCGATAATTTTATTGCTACGGACAAATGAATGCAAATAAGAAATAACCGTTTACATATTAGTCTTCCTGCCCTCTGGCGTCTGCAGTCTGAAACAAAATCTGCTACCATGAATCAATAGATGGTTGGAGCGCTTAAAAGGAGGGTGTGTTTTTGCAGTACGTATAAATCTCTGAAATGGAACAACGCGCGTTCGGAGACGAACGAAATGATTAAAGCAGCTTTTGGAAATAAATGATGCTTTCAGTGTAGCTAACGTTTACAAATGGCACAAAAAGTTTAAAAATGGAGAAACATCGTTTGAAGACAAGGAACGCAGTGGCCACCCTTCCACTTCTTATACGGATGAAAATGTCCAACAGATTCGACTTCTGGTAAGAGAAAATGTTCTCCATTTTTAAACTTTTTGTGCCATTTGTAAACGTTAGCTACACTGAGAGCATCATTTCCAAAAACTGTTTTAATCATTTCGTTCGTCTCGGAATGCGCGTTGTTCCATTTCAGAGATTTATACGTACTACAAAAACACACCCTCCTGTTAAGCACTCGAACGAACTACTGACTCATAGTAGCAGATTTTGCTTCAGACTGCAGACGCCAGAGGGCAGGAAGACACACATGTAAACGGTTATTTCTTATTTGCAGTCATTTGTCCGTAGCAATAAAATTATCGATACTTTTTGATCACTCCTCGTATATATAGACGTGTGTGCGCGCGTGCCATAAGTCCAGCCTCATAGGAAAAATTATTTTAAATTAAATTTACAAAATTAATACATTACAACTAAAACAAATGTTCAAATTTATGTTTTGTTTTGGGACCTTTTTTTTGTTGCAGGTAGAATAACACGCAGTGGCTAATATGGAAGCGAGTTACACTGGTGAGGAAAAAGCCTTCGGAGGCCTTTTTCTCACCACTGTAACTGACTTACATATAAGCCATTGCGTATTATTCTACCTGCAACAAAAAAAAAGACGTCCATTTCAACATTTGTTTCAGTTCTAATGTATTTCCTTTGTAAATTTAATTTAAAATAAATTTTTCGGTGAGACCGGACTTTGGAGACACCCTGTATATCTATCTTTTTTAAACAATGGAAAATGTTCGCTGTATTTAAATTTAAAATGAGACTAATTGTTTTCGAATAATAAATGGACAAACTTTAAATTTCTTTCTACTTATTCTATTTTATAAATGGAAATTCTTGTAGCATAAAGGCCAAGAGGAAATACAGGACTTACTCAGTTATCCGTGATAGAGGCGGTCCATGATCACGGTTAATTCAGTATATCTGGCTGGTGGATGGGTGGTACAGCCGTTGGTGCCCGTCCCCACACGCAGTATTATTTTATTACCGGAACCTTTCTGCCATCGGACCGAGGAGGCGTAGAAGTGTTTCTGACGCAATTGAGATCTCGAAAGCTGTTTTCTGTTACGTCATTAAATAGTGAGGTACTCGCTAATCTGAATTAACGTAACCTAATCAGGACCAACATTTCTTTTCTGACCGTAAAAATGTTTCGAGGTAGTACCGAAAGTTTAACTTCAGAAATGACCTCACCCACACATTGACCTCAAACGTCACGATATATAGATTCTTGGTTTGGTTAAGCTTAGTTTGGCCTCCGCCCGCATTGGTCATTCTGACGAAGGTCAAGCTTATCACTCTACCTTAGACCTACAGTTTAACGTGGAATCCGAACCACGCTCCACCATCAGCGCAGCGTCTTAATCACTAGGCGACCCATTTTATCTACCGACCATTTTTTTTTTATTGTGGAAGGATGAACAGCTGGGTTTTGCTGCGCGCCGTCTGCCGTCACTGGGTCTCGATCCCCGGGCCGATGGATTCGCAGTCAGTGACGCTAATCACAACACCACCGAGGCTCATACATACAGGATAGCGCAAAAGTCGCGCATCATAGGAATTTTCAGTGTTGATTATATTTTTTTCTTTTAGGTAGGGGATGGCTGCGAAATTAACAATAGACGAGAGGGTGACCTTGTTTTTAATGTATGGAATACCAGATACAACATCGATGAATCGGTTCAGAATTTGATTTCTTTACCGATTCATCGATTTTTAATACCTGGTATTCCATACATTAAAACCAAGATCACCCTCTCGTCTATTGTTAATTTCGCAGCCATCCCCTATCTAAAGGAAAAAAATATAATCAACACTGAAAATTCCTATGATGCGCGACTTTTGCGCCACCCTGTATATGCCGATGTTATGTGGAAGCTTGACCTTCGTGAAATGAGGAATCATCTCGCGGAACATATGAAACATTGGTGCATGAATATGAAATTTAAAAAAAAAATTAAATTTTTTTATTTTAGAAAAAAATACTTTATTTATAAACAATTTTTATAAATTTTTTTATTTAAAAAAAAAAAAAAAAAGGATTTGTGGCCAAACCATCCTCCCGTCCGCCAAGTGTTTGTCGCGAGGTCGCTGATAGAGGTGGCTGTGTATTTATTATGTATGAGTGCCAAGGATTAATTGAATATGCAAAAAAGAAATTGCGGACAAAATGTCAGAATGAATAATTCAAATCAGAGGTAGAATTTTACCAGTTGGAGTTTAATGTTATTTTGGAAAATGTCACAAAATGAAATGGTAATTGGCAACACAAAAATTGCATTGACGCATTAAAGCAGTTAATTCATTATACACAACACACACACCACACACACACACACACACACACACACACACACACACTGTATATCTTTCAAATGTTCCATGCGATGATTCTTCATTTCACGAAGGTCAAGCTTGTCGCCCCTCCTCTCGAGTTGGCCTGGTGAAGTAGTGAGTTGGGTTTTGTACTCTTGTACTCTACACCTCATATAGCCAGGTACGCCCGGCTCATCGGGGATTGTTCTGAGCCAGGTGTCTAATCTTCTTTTGAAGATGTCCACTGCAACATCACTCGTGTTTCTTAGTTCTTTGGGCAGCTGATTAAACAATCTTGGTCCTCTCACAACAAAACTATTTTCTTTCAGGGTTAAGGATGTTCCCTTGTCTAGCCTTTAATTTGGGAACAGACACATTCTTCCTTTTCTACTTTCCACTGTTGTTCGGGGAGTTACAGGGTTCAGAGTACGATTAGGGACTAATTTCTCCATTATTTTCCAAGTATAAATAATGGTGTATATCTCTCTCTCCTTTCCAGTGAATATAGGTTTAATTCGCGTAACCTTTCCCAGTAATTTAGTTCTTTACACCCATTGATCTTCTTTGTGAAGCTTCTCTGAATCCCTTCTAGCTGTCTAATGTCTTCTTTTTTTATATGTGGATGTTAGGACCGAGCAATATTACAATTTGAGTATGGTCAGTGTTTTCAGTAGAGGAATCATTATATTCCTATCCCTTCGTTTAAAGGTTCTCAGTATTAGCCCAGTTATTCTCTTTGCTATGTTTATTGCTATCTTATTTTGTTTCAAATTTCGCATCATCAGTCATTACAACCCCTAAATTTTTCGCTTTAGAATTTCTTTGAATTTCCCGTCCATTTCGGGTATAATATTCCATGGATTTTAGGTTCTTTTTTTTTTCTGTACCGTAACAGCTGAAATTTCTCGGTGTTAAACTTCATAGTATTGTCTTCCGTCCACTTGTAAATTCTGTTCATGTCGGTTTGTAGAGATCCTATATCTTCTGGGTTTCTTATATTTCTGCTGATCTTTGTGTCGTCGGCAAAGGATGTTACTGTGTTGTCTCTGGTAACGTCCTCATCTATGTCAGTTAGCATGATTATGAAGAGTAGTGGAGCTAATACTGTTCTTTGTGGTACTGAACTGAGGACCTCTGATTCTGATGAAGATATTCCTTGTACTGTAACGACTTGCTGCCGCTGCTGCCGCTCACTAAGGAAATTATATATCCATTTCCCTACTTTTACTGTTATTCCTATATATTTCAGTTTATGTATTATGATTCCATGGTCACACTTGTCGAACGCTTTGGCAAAGTTTGTGTTCACTACTTTCAAGTGCATCAATAATGTTGTTGTTGTGTTCTATTAGTTGTGATAGACATGGTCTGCCTGACCGAAACCCATGTTGGTTATTATTTAATTTTTTCTGAGTTTCCAAAAAGTCGTAGATTTTCTGCCTAACTATTCTTTCAAATATTTTAGTGAGATGAGATGTAAGCGACACTGGCCTATAGTTTTTGGCCTCAGATCGGTCTCTTCCTTTATATATTGGGACTATGTTCGCGCTCTTCAGGATGCCCGGTATTTCTACCGTGTCTAGTGATCGTCTCCATATCCAGTATAGGAGCTCAGCGATTCCATTCTTGCAGTTTTTGATCAATGTGGTATTCCATTTGTCCGGTCCTGCCGCTGAGTGTGCTTTTAGTTTCCCTATAGCTTGTGTAATATCATCTGTCGTGAAGTCGAAGTCCGTTATACTTTCCCCTTGTAGTTCTTCAAAGAACGAGTTTCTATCGCATATCAGTTTGTCAGTTTTTGGGATACTGAAAGATGATTCGTACTGAGCTCTTAATATTTCAAATACTTCTGTTAGATCATCAGATAAAGCACCGTCTTCGTTTTTCAAAGGTCCGATAGTCGCATAGTTTTTCGACTTCCTTTTTGCAAAATTATAGAAGTACTTTGAGTTAACCTTTATCGCTTCTATAGCGTCGTCGTCGTCGTCTTTTTCTGTGTGCTTCTCAATTTGTTCCTGTATGACGCTATCGATACTCTGCAGTTTATTATTTAATAGTTTTCTGACGTTATCTTTACAGTTACTTAATTTTGCAGTCACTCTCTTTCTCTTTCGGAACAATGACCTCTTTTGTCTCTCGAACCAGCTTCTCTTTCCTCTGTTGTATTTTTGGGACGTCTTTACACAATTTCAAGCGTCTTTCCTTCTAAGGTCACTAGCATCTTTTCCGTTGTTTTGGCCTCGAAGATGGTTTATTTTACTAATATATAATATATGATACACACAGACCGTGCATTGAACAAGGAACTCTTCTACGAAGTTAAATCCACTATAGTCCGAATAAGTAACGGTAAATGACAAACACTATAGTTTTTCTTTTTCACGATGTTAGCCCGACGTGGGCAACGGGTCACTCGCAAAGAGGTCCCAAAAATATAGCTTCCCTCACCAGCTATCTGCAAAGCAGATAGGATCCAGCTTTGGGACAGGATCTGGGGTTTAAAGCAGCCTAGCCCCGCTACATTTAGAACCTCAATATAAGCAAAAGACTCGCTGCCTTCACGTCAGATTGAAACGGACATGTTATGTGCCTTGAAAAGTGGACGCTCAATTCTGCCAGTTGAGGTTTAAGTTTTGGTTTTTGGCTAAAAATATAATAATTACCCCTTTTCTTTGATGTATTCAATCTGACGTGAAGGCAGCGAATCTTTTGCTTATATTGAGGTTCTAAATGTAGCGGGGCTAGGTTGCTTTAAACCTTAGGATCCAGCTTTGGGACAGGTTCTATCTGCTTTGCAGGTAGCTGGTGAGGGAAGCTATATTTTTGGGACCTCTTTGCGAGTGACCCGTTGCCCACGTCGGGCTAACATCATGAAAGAGAAAAAACTATAGTGTTTGTCATTTACCGTTACTTATTCGGACTATAGTGGATTTAACTTCGTAGAAGAGTTCCTTGTTCCATGCACGGTCTGTGTGTATCATAAAAAACCTCAGGGATCCATTCTGAGTTCATTCACATATACTACATATAGGTATATAATATCGTGCGGGCTTTCGGGTCGAATGTAGGAACTGATGATGGACTGAATCCGGTAAGTGGTCCCCTCGTTTGGTTAAGTGAATTGTATCGGGGCTTTCGACCATGTCAGTCTTGGAGTGATAGGGATCCAGAAGGACTCTTCTCCCGATCACGTTTAACGTCACTGCTCGTGGGCGCGCACAACTCTCCGCAATAAATGTTAACTCTCATTGCTCACTCTTGTCTCGGTTAGCTACGTCGTCTCGGAAGATCACCATCGAATAACTTCAACTAACTCGTTCGTGAAGTAAGGCGTCTAATTGCGATAAAATGTATAAAGTAAGTTTCACGGCGAATGGAAACAATTATTAACGTTTATTATTTCACTAATGCGCTTAAGAGGACGAGTAAATTCTGGTAAATTCCTTAAATTTACAGGCTACAACAGAGGTAATATTTATAAGGCGAAGTAGCGTCACTACACAAATCTCTGAGTCTGCAGTCAAAGGCACAGTTACGGGGGAGCGGAAACGAGACAAAGAATCCCGCCGTCGACTCTCTCGGGGTTTTTACAGCCGCGGGGTCGAAGTGGAGTGAGTGCCACCCTTTTACGGGGTTTTCGGGAGGGGTTTCCCAGCAAACACCTATGTGAGCGCTGCGCTTCACATCAAAATTTGGGCGGAATTATACAGGGTGTTTATAAAGTCCCTATCTATTTCAGTGAAAACGTAGCAAAAAGGGTAAAATTCAATAACAATATATCATAATAGAAGGCATACATTTTATGAATACTTAAGCATATGATTCTACACGAACATCATCAGTATCTCTACAGAGTTCGAATCTGTCAGCAGCATTGCGGAACACATTTTGGAGGATGACGGGGGTTATTTTTGTCACTGCTGTTACGATACAAGCACGTAAATGTCCCAGCTACATTCAGATGGCATTTTAAAGACCGTCGTCTTTCAACAAGATGGGGCACCTTGTCATTACGCAAACATTGTTCGGGAGTACCTTAGTTCTAAATGAACGATTTCCAAATCGGTGAATCGGGCGTGGAGGCAACAGGCCCTGGGCCGCTCGATCTCCTGACCTAACACCCTTGGATTTCTTTGCATGGGGGTTTATCAAATCAAACGTCTATGAAACGAGCGTTACAGATCCGCAAGATTTACGTGTTCGTAACAGCAGTTACAAAAATAACCCCCGTCATGCTCCAAAATGTGTTCCGCAATGCTGCTGACAGATTCGAACTCTGTAGAGATACTGATGATGATCGTGTAGAATCATATGCTTAAGTATTCATTAAACGTATGCCTTCTATTATATTGTTATTGAATTTTACCCTTTTTGCTACGTTTTCACTGAAATAGGTAGGGACTTTATAAACACCCTGTATTTGAGGGGGTAACCACTAAAAATTAAATATTCCCCGCCAACCTGGATGTTTACTCTTGGGATATCAATCAGAATCGTTTCTGCCTGCTGGGCGCAGAACATTCCGATAGGACTAGTCGATCGTCTAAGTGATTTTTTTTATAATAAAATTGTTTATAAACGTCTTCTTTCATTGGCGTGCGAGATGTATGTTTTCGTACGCGTATCGCATTCATCGAGGTTACACGGGGTTACGAGAGGTTACAAGCGGATACGTGAAGTGACAAAACACTGCGACACTGTGATGATTTGACTCGGATATTTCGGTTTAACATTACAACGTAATTCGTCAGAGACGAACTCGTTTGGACCGTAGAGTTTACTGCTTCGGGACATAGGTGAAAATTTGAATTTACATTGTCATAACGACAGATTTTGATTGGCGTATAATATTGTTTTTGCTCATAAATGCAAGAAAAGATGTCGGGCGATTGTCGTAGAATAAAAAGAGTCAATTCCAGAAAACCTATTTGTTTTACCGTCAATAAGATTGAACTGAACAGAAAAGAAAAAGCGGCTTTTTCAGAAAATCTTCCTAATTAAACCTTTTTGCTCTTTTTCAACGCATCTTTATGGCGGGGGGGGGGGGGGGGGAATACGAAGCCTATTACAGAATATAAAATATGCCTTCATACTTCGATCACAATCACAGACTGCACTATTTTACCTCTGTTGCTTATCGAGAGAGAGTGAGTGTTACAAGGAAAAGAAGTACCTCAAAAGGCCTTGCGGCCCATACCGAGGAGGTACCAATGGCAACGGGTGCCACGGAAAATTTTCTACACCCTCAAATAGTGTGCAAGATTTGGTTTAACCTTTTCTTGAAATGATCCACAGAGGAACTGTTCACAACTTCTGAAGGTAACCTGTTCCACGTGGCACAGATCTTATAGGTAAAGTGATTCCCACACACACTAGTCCTAAACCGTTTCAAATACAACTTCCAACCATTGTTGCGAGTTGGGTTATCATTTAAACTAAACATGCCTCTCCCATATGCCTAACGGAAGGGATTAACTTTGTGGCCCTCGCCTGCACTCGATTCAGCCTCTAAATATCTTTCCTGAGGGTCGGCGACCAGAACTGCACAGCATACTCCAATTGCGGCCGAACCAGGGAATTGTACAGAGAGCACAATCTCCTTGTTCCGAAACTGAAATTGCCTCTTGATATAACCCAACAGCTTCTGGGCTTTCTTTTCCACCTCTACGCACTGTTTGGTAAACTTAAGGCCGCTGCTAATTAGCACACCCAAGTCCTTTTCCAAATCAGTCGCCTCGATATTACTCCCCAACATGGAGTAGTACGACTTGGGATTGGCGTAGCCAATGTGCATCACCTTGCATTTACCCAAGTTAAACGGCATTTGCCATTTTTCGGACCACTCTCCTATCCTACCTAGGTCCGCACGCAGTTGCTCGATCGCCTCCGGTGTCCCAACACTGGCCCCAAGCTTGGTGTCATCAGAGAATTTGGCGATCCTACTGACGGTGCCACCGTCTATATCATTTATGTAAATGATAAACAACAGTGGCCCCAAAACGGAACCCTGAGGAACCCCACTAGTGACCGAGGCCCAACCCGAACTAGCCCCTTTAATTACAACCCTCTGCCGCCTATTCTTCAGCCAGTTTTCAATCCACCTACCTACTTCCCCACCGATACCCAGCGCGCGCACTTTCGCCATTAGCCGGCGGTGAGGTACTTTATCAAAGGCATTCTGAAAGTCGAGATAAAGTATATCAATCGCCCTACTCTTATCATACTCACTCAACATGACGTGGAAAAACTCGAGCAAGTTGGTGTGACACGACCTATGCTGTCTAAACCCATGTTGGGAGTCCCCAAGCAGCTTGTAGGAATCCAAATGGTCAACGATCCTATCCGCTATTATCCCCTCTAATAATTTACCTACAACTGAAGTGAGACTAATGGGACGATAGTTAGCTGGACTTTCGTGATCCCCTTTCTTAAAGATAGGGGTCACGTTGGCTTCCCTCCAGGCACCTGGCTCGTCTCCAACGATTTGTTGAAGACTGTAGCCAGGTGGGGAGCCACCTGATCGCGCACTTCCCGCAACACACTGGTGAGAAACTGGTCTGGCCCAGGAGCCTTAAACGCGCTCAGTTTGTCTATTCTATCGGCAACGACTGTCGCAGTACATCGAACACTATCCAGGCCAGCACCTTCGTGCCTCACGCCTGGCTCGGGGATGATGCGGGTGTCCTCCCTGGTGAACACTCCCGCAAAGTACTCATTAAGCACATTGGTTCCCCTTGCAGAGGCTTGCCACCCGTAGTTCTTCGTTACGTTTCGCTAGCCTAACCTTCGCCTTCACTTCCCTACACAGGCGGACATACGCTTCAGTGTTCTCATGGGAACGATTGGCTTTCGCCCTCCTATACGCTACTTTCCTATTTCGGATAGCCGAAGCGATGTCACGATTGAACCACTTAGGCTGCGTTGAAGCAGGGGTGACCGACTGCAGCACCATAAACTTGTCCCGGAGTGCACTCCACACTCCCTCAACATCGCCGCCGACCTCTAACCCCATCTCACCTACGCTATCCCGGAGGCTAACAAAGTTCGCCCGCCGTAGATGAAGCTTACTGCCTCTCGAGTTACTACGCTTCACCCGAGGGACGCACACACGGAACCTAATCAGACCGTGATCACTCCCGCCCAACGATTCGTCAATGGTGAGGCCAGTGACGAGGTTGTCTTCGGTCGTGAATACTAAATCTCGAACCCTTTCGCCTCGTGTAGGCTCATTGACCCACTGAGGGGAGAGGGAGGGAGGGAGGGAACCATTTAGGAAAGGAGATAAATAGGGCGTGCTTTCAAGTGTGGGATCCGAACCTTATAATTAAGATTGGAAATTACTGTTGTTTACTTAACGGGACGATGCGTGTTCTCCACTCCCCATACTCGGATTCCACATGGAGTTTGTGATGTAAATTGAACGGTGCGGGGGGAGGGGGGCTGTGGATGGATGGATGGGTTTATTTTTCCTCAACATCCACTGAACATCGTAGTAAAAATGTATAGTTTTCTGGTATTGATCACATTATCAAATATATATATATATGATGAATAAAGCCACGAAGGAAAGGAAACACAAAATGGTGCTCAAGCGCTTTCGTCTAATGACATCCTCAGGAACACTGAAGTACATAAAAAGGTTAAGCCTATATATAGGTTACAGAAAGAAAAAAAGAAAAAATAAATAACATATACACATATATATATACATATATATACATACATATCTATATATACAAATACATACATACATACATACATACATACATACATATACAATAAACAGAGAAGTAAAAATAAAAAATTAAAAATTAAAACCTTAAAGGATTACCAGTGAGGCGTACAGATTTGTAAGGAAAAATATCGATTTTTAGCACAAGATCAAATGGATTATAAAAATACAAATTTATACTGGAACTCTGCCCGGGTTTTAACACACTGCTGCCTATGGTCAGGTTTCGATATATATAAAAAAAATAAAATGCAAATTAAAAGTTAATAAAGTAGAATACAAGTTTACCAAAGATTTAATGTTTTACCCTTCTTATCTAAATCTGTTTTAAAGGAATTCAAAATAACAGGATCGAGTTGAAAAAGACCTTTGCTTATGTTGAAGTTATTTGAAAGTTGGATAATGGCAGACTCAAGAATATTTCTATTAACAATGTTGCTTGAATGGAATAAAACTGAAGCATTATTCCAATCAATACAGTGGGCTAACTCTGACAAATGGACAAAAAGGGCACTGGACAACTGTCCTGTTCTAACGGAATATTGATGCTGTTTTATACGTGTGCAAATCCTTGGTTGCGGTACGTCGACGATATTTTGTGTATCTGGCCCATGAATCGTGACCTGGATAGCTTCCTCCTTCAGTTAAATGATCAAGTCCCCTCCATTAAGTTCACTTTAGAAGTTGAGCAAGACAATTCAATCCCATTTTTGGATGTGCGTGTACATAGGGAAAGCCCGGGTTTTAAGTTTAGTATCTATCGGAAAACGACAAACAATTTGTCCTACGTACACTTTTACTCGGGACATGATACCCCCACTAAGAAGGCCATATTTTCATCAATGTTTCTCCGCGCCCTTAGGATCGCCAGTCCGGAATACATCGATGCCGAATTGGAAAAAATCAACGGTATTGGAAGTGATTTGCGTTTATGGAATCTTGTCTCAACAAGGCAAAACGAACTTTCTATCGTGTCAATATTAACACTCGTACTTTGTCAAAAAATATTTTAGTACTTCCATTTTTCCCGGGCTTTTTAAGCATTGCTAATGTACTTAAACTTTTGGATATTAATGTAGTATTTTCATATAACAATATTGTGAAAAATATCATAGTAAAAAATAGCCCTACCAATAATTCAGGCATTATCTATAAAATTGGTTGTAAACAATGTGATTCCTTTTACATAGGTCAGACGGGAAAGGATTTGCACACGTATAAACAGCATCAATATTCCGTTAGAACAGGACAGTTGTCTAGTGCCCTTTTTGTCCACTTGTCAGAGTTAGCCCACTGTATTGATTGGAATAATGCTTCAGTTTTATTCCATTCAAGCAACATTGTTAATAGAAATATTCTTGAGTCTGCCATTATCCAACTTTCAAATAACTTCAACATAAGCAAAGGTCTTTTTCAACTCGATCCTGTTATTTTGAATTCCTTTAAAACAGATTTAGATAAGAAGGGTAAAACATTAAATCTTTGGTAAACTTGTATTCTACTTTATTAACTTTTAATTTGCATTTTATTTTTTTTTATATATATCGAAACCTGACCATAGGCAGCAGTGTGTTAAAACCCGGGCAGAGTTCCAGTATAAATTTGTATTTTTATAATCCATTTGATCTTGTGCTAAAAATCGATTAACTTTTAATTTGCATTTTATTTTTTTTATATATATCGAAACCTGACCATAGGCAGCAGTGTGTTAAAACCCGGGCAGAGTTCCAGTATAAATTTGTATTTTTATAATCCATTTGATCTTGTGCTAAAAATCGATATTTTTCCTTACAAATCTGTACGCCTCACTGGTAATCCTTTAAGGTTTTAATTTTTATTTTTACTTCTCTGTTTATTGTATATATATGTATGTATGTATGTATGTATGTATTTGTATATATAGATATGTATGTATATATATGTATATATATAGTGTGTGTGTATGTTTTTATTTTTTCTTTTTTTCTTTCTGTAACCTATATATAGGCTTAACCTTTTTATGTACTTCAGTGTTCCTGAGGATGTCATTAGACGAAAGCGCTTGAGCACCATTTTGTGTTTCCTTTCCTTCGTGGTTTTATTCATCATAAATATTTTTCACGTGTTACTTTCGTGAAATAATTTTCATATATATATATATATATATATATATATATATATACTGTATATTACTTTGTTACTTTATACGAGTTCGAACGCCAGTTCAGGATCGACCTGCAGTCGACCCCTCTGCAACATCCCGCCTCATTTGCGGGATTTGGTGAAGGAAGGAATTGCTGTCTGACCTCCTCCTGCCCTCGTACCCAACTACGCATGGCTGGTCAAGGACTTTACACAGGAATCTGTCCAGCTGGTTCTTGAAGTTATTCATGTCTGTGTTCTGGAGATTCATCACTTCTTTTGGTAGAACATTGAAAAGCTTTGGGCTTCGTATTCTGAGGGTATTTTTCCTGGCCCTCTGTCCCATAGCAGCTGGGACTGAACAAAATCTGCCTCTTCTCTCATTCCAGTTTGTTTCTATTTAATTTCTAAGGTTAGAGACAAAGCCCTCAAGTATTTTCCATATGTATATTATTGTGTATCGTTCGCTTCTTCTTTCGAAAGAGTAGAGTTTCAGGGATTGTAGTCGAGACCAGTAGTCTCCACCTTTCTTCTATCTTATACGTAAAAGTCCTTTGTATAGCTTCAATGTTCGCAATGTCTATTTTTCTGTATGGGCTTGCGAGTACTGAGCAATACTCAGTTATTGGTAGACTAGACTCTTCCATAATTTGAGCATGATGTTTACTTTTCTGCTGCGGAAAGTTCCTCCAGATGATTCCCATTATTTTTTTTAGCCGTTGTAATTTTGATGATGATGTGCTCTCTGAGTTCTGTATCCGACGACATTATTACTCCAAGATCTCTGACTTGTGAATTTGGTGTTATCTGTTTGGCTTGCGGAGTTTTGTACCTTTTATTCTGCAGCTCCTTGTTATTACCATATCTTAGAAGTTGGAATTTTTCTTCGTTTTATATATATATATATCAGTGGCGACTCGTGACATTTTTGTTCAGGCATGCAATGTTATGGAATGGAAGAAAAACATCCGCCTAACCCTCTTGCCCAAACTTTGTATATTGTTTACATAGAACTTAGCAAGTTAAAGGTGTTTTACAAACTTTTGGGGACCTCTTTGAAGGAAAGTTCATTTAATGTTAGGCTTAAATATGCGAACAAAAAATTAGACATATTTATATATAGTAGTTACCGAATTGATCTAAAGAAAAAGATACAAATTTAAAATTTACCTTAAATAATTGTGAAGCATTATTTGAATTGAAATTCTGCTCTCCTAGTTTTCCTGCAAAATTCTTCGATGACCAAATTGTAAAAGTACTCTCGATTCTCCATAAGCTTCTTGAGGAAATTTTTTTCAATTGAAATTAAGGCAAGATTAGATAGCCTTTCTTCACTTTGGGAACTCCGTAAATAACTTTTAATTCTTTTAAGCGCAGAAAATGATCGCTCAACACTTGCTGTCGATATTGGTATAGTTAGAATCAAATTCGTCAATTTATATATTTCCTTAAGACCTTTGTGCATTTCGCTTTCCAGTAGATATTTTAGGAGCTCAGCAACATTTTTTTGGCAAAAGATTTGTGCGAATATAAAACACACAATTCAGAACGGAGACGAGGAAACTCAAAAATGAATTGTAGCTTCTTTTCAAAGATTCAAAAGCTCTCTCTGGGAAAGTAACATCATAGAACTCAAATTTTTTGCAATCTAAAAGCTCAATGAATTCCAATTTTTCCATTGAACTGAAACGCTCTTTCATTTGAAGAAGTATATTATCGAATATTTCATGAAATAGTTGACTATACTTCTCTTGTGGAGAAAGACTCTGTTTCCTTTTACATACAGGTTCACCACATCTTTCTGTTATCAAGTCCCACATATCTGCAAATTTTGTATCCCTTATTTGTTTGATTTTTTTCATAGTGCTTTCAACGGTGATTGAGCTATACACAATATCCATAGATTTTGTTTGCAGCACATTAAATAGATATTCAGTAAAAGGAAAATTGAAGAAAATACTTCTAATAAAAAATTAAAATCGAAAGTATCGATACCAGTACCGTGCGGATTGCACGCAGCAATCCGCGTGCACTATTTTTTTGTTTTTTCATCAAATTTCTTTGGGTTTTCAAGAATGCTTTTTAAAAGATCTATTAAATCTTCTTTATTTTCCTTAACTCTTTCAACTAGACGAGATGAATAGTTCCACCGCGTTGGAGCCAGTTTAGGGAAACGCTTTCCAACAACTTTGTCAAGCATTGAAGTTCGCTTAGTTGAACTGCTGAAAAATGATGACAAACTTCCTAATACTGAAAAAAAATTATTACATTCGGAAATTTCAGCGACAGCTTGGGATAAAACAAGGTTAAGTTTATGGGCGTAGCAGTGAAGAAAAATAGCCTCTGGTACAGTTTCTCTAATCTTTGTTTGTACTCCATTAAGATCGCTCCTCATAACAGCAGCACCGTCGTAGGTTTGAGCAACTAATTTTTTCAAACAGCCAGTTCACCTAGTTGCCTTATAGATAAATCAGAAATCGCTCCTGCACTTCTATCATTGCTGACGTCATTGAATTTTATAAATCGTTCACAAATCTCTCCATGTTTATTAACATAACGAACAACAGTAGAGAGTTGAGAAAAACAGCTGACATCAGATGTTTCATCTAATAAAATCGCCACATACATGCAGTCGATAAGCTCACGTTTTATTTGTTCTAACAAACTGCACTAATAGATTGAATTATGTCATTCTGAATAGCAGATATGTTCCCTTAAAAACAGTCGCAGTTTTTAAATGGTTTGAAGCTTTTCATCGAATTCTCCCATACAAAATACCAATTCAATATAGTTACCCCTATTGTCAGCGTTTCTTCTTCATTGTGACCGCGAAATGCTAATTCTTGCATACCTAAAAAACATGTTATCCTAATCAAACGTTTCAAAATTTCTCGATTCTTATTAACTTCTTCGTTATGTCTGGAAATGGCAACTGATTTCTGCTTGTCGAGTATTAAATCAATTCTTTCTGACTTTCCAAATGTTTTAAGATCAACAAATGCATTTATGTGAGCAAGAGATTTTTCATGGCGAGAAATTGCAGTATGTAAATTGTTTAAATCGTCGTATCCACGACTAACAGAATTCCACACAGAGTTATCTCTTGAAAATAGGAAACACGACCAACAGTACAATTTGTTATTTGAAATATTTCCACATAACCAGGGAACATCATCATACAGCTTAGGATTAAATTTCCTAGTGAAGCCTTTATTTTCTTTGCTTAAATTCAAATGTGGAATCGGTCTGCCATTATTCAATATGCGCTTTTTCTCATCAAAAGAGAGTGAGTAAAATCTTCGTCTTCAATTGATTAAACACATCGTCAGTCATTATGGGCACTACAATGCTATAATTTATTTAACTGATTATCCAAAATAATTAAAGCACAAAAGGGAACACCGAACACAAGTGGATGCTTGCGGCGGTGGTACTGGAAAGAAGCCTTGTCAGAATTGCCAGATGTTACTTTTGGTGAATGCACCTATAAAACTGAATGCATGCCGTATTATTTTCATTAATTAAAAAAATCAGAACAAAGCTTTTTAATTATTTTTAGTAAAAATATTAAGTAAATTTTCTAAGCATTTTAAAACATATTGCCTTTTGAATTAGCTATGAGGCTCAAAAAAATATCTTATGGATAGTGAGAAGTCTCCTTAAAAAATTGCCCAAGGCAAGGCGGTGTAAACAAAATCATGTCTTATTTCACTAGACAATTAAGAACATTTTTCTGTACCCAGACTGAATTAGTGAATGCGTTAGCTACAAGTATTTCGATCTGTGTACAGAAAAATGTTCTTAATTGTCTAATGAAATAAGACATAATTTGCTTACGCCCAATAGCCAGTACATGCGTGATTGAAGCCTTAGACTATTTTTAGTTTCTGAAAATTATTTTTGTCAATTATAATCCTTACTTAGATCTGAAAAGAGAACATATTTAACACATGCATTGCATGCGTTGCATTCATTAAGAAATCGCCACTGATATTATATATAAGCACACCGGACAAAAAATTAGTCACCCCTCTCAGAATGTACCTAATAACGTGTGACGGCGCCTCTGGCCTTGATAACCGCACGAATCCGGCGAGGCAGAGACTCTACGAGGTTGTGCATGTACTGAACATCGATTTGCTGCCACTCGTTCATCAGCCGGTCCAGAAGTTCCGCCAGAGTCCGTGGGTGTCTATTCCTGCGCTTCACTTTCTGTTTCCAGCCTGAACAACACCTTCGACGCATTCAGGATTAAAGGCTTCATTGGACCTGCGATGTACTCGTCGCCTCCCATCATTGGAGAACAAACAAAAACGGGACTCATCGGACCAAATTACACGTTTCCAATCTGCCGCAGTCCAGTTTTTGTGCCTCTGAGCCCATTTATAACGATCCAATTTGTGACTTGCTGTTAACAGCGGCCTCTTCCGTGGTACCCTGCTCCAGATGTCCATCGCATGCAGTTCTCGTCGCAATGTCCGTTCGGAAATTGGTCGCTGGAGAACCTCATTGGTTTCTTGGAGCAATTGTTCTCTGGTTTGAAAACGATTTGCAGTTACTAGACGAGAAACATGGCGGCGGCCCCTATTGTCGAGAATTGTTTTCCGGCCACAGTTACGCCGTCGATTGTCAGTTGATTGCGAACTACACCACTCTCTGTAAACTCGCTGGACAGTACGCGTTGACACACCAACAAATTGGGCTACTTCAGACATTTTGTGTCCGTGGGCTCTGCCAAACACGATGGCTCCTTTTTGCCACTGAGTAACGTCTGCCTCACGACCCATTTTGCAGACTATATCCAACACACACTTTGTTCTTCACCACCTTACGAAACAGATCTGATCCTGTGTGCTACGTCACCGCTACTTGTCACTTACCAATGCTACATCAGCGCCCTCTGTGTGACCTTGAACTTCCTACTATCGGTGCTATTAGGGGTGACTAATTTTTTGCCGGTGTGCTTATATATATTATATATATATATATATATATATATATATATGTATGTATTGTATATACACACACACAGTAATTCCCTCCTTCACCAAAACCCGCAAATAAGGCGGGATGCTGCAGAGGGGTCGACCGCAGGTCGATCCTGAACCGTCGTTCAAACCCATAAAGTAACACACAAAGTTAGTATATATATATATAATATATATATATATATATATATATATTATATATATATAGTGGTGGTGTGGTTAGCGTCGCTGACTACGAATCGATCGGCCACGGGATCGAGACCCGGTGACGGCAGGGGCGCGCAGCAAAACCCAGCTGTTAATCCTTCCACAAAATAAGAAAATGGTTAGTAGATAAATGGGTAGCCTAGTGGTGAAGACATTGGAATGCTGGTGGGGCGTGGTTCGGATTCCACGTTAAACTGTAGGTCTAAGGTGGAGTGACACGCTTGACCTTCGTCAGAATGAATAATTCGGGTGGAAGCTAAACCAAGGTTATATATAGACAATGGGAAAAAATTGTGATATACAGCCAGGAAGCTAATATTTTCATGATGTTTGGGTTGGGGATGAGTGTCCCCCAAGGGCCATCACCCGTAGCCCGAGTATTAACGTGATAAGCGGACAACACAACCTAACCCGGAGTCGATAGGCGGGAGCGAGTCAGAGCCTCACCGCTTAGAGTCCACCACCGTAACCACTGACTTTATGACAGAAATCACGTTAGCAATCTAACGAACCCATTTTCGTTTGAAAACAAGCCTCAGTTCGCTCCAGAATGGATTCATGCAATTTGTACAGAAATGCCAGAAATTCATTTGTGGAAAACGAGGAAATTCAGTTCGAATTTCGGTTTAGGAATTTGGTTGTATTTCATTTGCGAAAATTCTGTGTGTGTGTGTGTGTGTAATATATATATATATATATATATATATATATATATATATATATATATATATATATATATATATATATATATATGGAGAGAGAGAGATTCTATATTGTCTTGCCACCGGATTTTGGAGATTGGGGTTCAGTCGAATAAATCTCACCGTCTTTCATACGTTATAAACAGGCTTATGCTAATGTCTTCAGAGCTTCAAAGCCGCGTGTTGGAGTGTGTTAATTAGCTGTGAATCAATATTCTCTCGGAGGAAGTACGTGTTTCGTACAACTTGTGTACTGGTTTTCATCGGTTCTCGCTCATTTTTCCACGGCATTTTACGTAATTACAAAAATGTCCTAGCCTGAATACGGGTCCAGCCACTCGCTCGTATTCATTTGTTCCGCAGCCCTTCTGCGGTATACGATAGAATTAATTTTGTTGAAATTTTGCCTCATCGGAGTCTCTACTGGAAAGGATTTTTCTTTTCCATTGCTCGTTGGTCGCGGGTTCTGTTATGGCTTTTGGCTTAATAAGTCGCTTGGTCCTATTCCGGACTTACGCCCATTTCGTCGACAAGATCAAACAATCGACACTCGAAAAAACTAACAACCTAACTTAACCTAACCTAGCGTACCTTGGCCAATTTAATCTAACCCACAGTAACTTGTCGAGCATTTGGTTTTTGTTGATGAAATGACGTTCCTCCACTTATTCCTTTACCGATGTATGTAATAATAATAATAATAATAATCATCAAAAAAGGTTGGGACGGAGCCGTAGGGTTGCCAAGTGTCCTTTATTTCAAAGGACAGTTCTTTATTTCAGCTCATGTGTCCTTGTCCTTTGATAAACTCGGAAAGGGCGCCATATGTCCTTTAATTCAGTAATTGACTCAAAATTTTATTCATCACTAAAAATTTGAGACGGAGATGTTTTCAAACTTAATTAATTCGTTAATCGGGAGAAGTGAGATTCAACATTCAGATGTGATTTCTAGTAAATCAGAGTTGGCAATCCTGCCCCCATTGCCCGTTGCCATTGTCATCCTTGCTAGAGAGGAACGAGGAAGGCATCGCCCGCTAACATATTTTTTGTGCTTTGCTAAATTGCCATATTAAACCGGCTTCATGAGTTTTTGACGTGATTCTATTTTTATGAGTTGAAGAATATCTTCAGATGAATACTTAGGTAAGAATACTTAATTATATACTAGGTTTCCCTCTCTTAGAAAGTTAGAAAACATTATTTTACGTGTCGCGCTACTGAAAGTTAAGGCTTGTTCGTGTCTAATTTTTTTTTCTAATAACCTTATGCATTAAAGCGTTCACTCATTACGCAATACGCATGTCTTAGCGCCTTTTTTTAGAAAAATTCACGAGAGAGTTTTTTTTTAGTGATTTTTTAGAAAAAAGACCAAAAAACAAAAATATTTAAAATTTCTTTACTAATATTATACAAATTTTTATCATGATAAGCAATGGAATATACGGTAGCGTGCAAGTGTCCTTTATTCAAGATCTGTTGACTTGGCAACCCTAGACGGAGGAGAATCCGAATTATCTACTGGTCGATACATCATCCGAAAGCGGAGGAGGACGGTCACCCGTCTAACTACTGAATGGGCCCAAAGTCGCTTTACTTTGTCGATATAACGGGGTAACCCAGGAGGAGGTATATGCAGTGGTGTAGTGCTAAATAAAGAAGTGAGGGAACGCATTTTGAAAGTGTTACTCAGATGCGGGGGGGACAATGGCGAGCGCGGCGAGCCCATACAGCTGGGGGTCCGGGGGCACTGTAAACCCCCCCGGGAAATCTTTTGAAATCTGACCAATTTCAGGGATATTTTGAGGTCATATGCACTGGATATTAGGATATATTCCAAGGTTGAAGATGCAGTATTTCCAGTTTCACCAGATCTTTATAGGCTAGCATTGCCTCAGTCGAAGCTAAAAGAAATGAAACAGTTAATGATTCTTTCTCATATTTCTTCTAGGGGTGGGAATTAAAATTTCATGACGTTAGAGATTTGTAAGTTCGGATTTATTTGAATAGTGAGGGAACGCCGTTCCGTCTACCAAAAAAAGTAAGGGAATGCCGTTCCCACGCGTTCCCACAGCACTACACCACTGGGTATATGGTTTCCTCAGTTTGACGAGTGATTTTGATCTACTTCTCAGTGAAGACTTTTGAACCGTACGGTCAAAGGGTGAACATTACGTTTCTTCAGTACGTGCGTTAAATCTCTGCCACAGAATTTCTTCAGGTTTTTGATGACGTACTTTTCAGATATAGAGAGCGGGCTAAGTCGGGACCACTTTGAAGCATCGCTTCCCGTTTAATCAGCGAGGTAAAACGACGTCGGGTCCGTTCAGTAGTTGGATGCGGGGACCCTCTTCCTCCACGTTCAGGTTATGTACCGTACCGACCGACCGAAGATGGTTAGGATTCCCCGTAAAGCTTTAGAGGTCCTTTCCGTCACGCGACCTTCGCCATGACGAAGTAGGTGAAACAACTCGTAAAAAGATGATGTCGCGTCTCGTGAATGGCAATCTGCGTGAAGTCGCGTTGCGCTGGCAATTTTTTTGGAGTGCTTTCCATTTGGCAACATTCCGATTCCCAGTTTGAAAGAAGGAATTCCAGGTTTGATAAGAAGAATTTACTAATTTGGAAACTATAAAAATATATATATATATATATATATATATGTGTGTGTGTGTGTGACGTAATTGCGTGTCTGATGCATGTTTTTCTATGAAAAATATAAATTAAAATGGCAAATTTTATTATTTATAGTTGGAATGGAGCGATTTGAGTATTTCCTCCCTTCAGATTCCAACTCATTGTCGGACCAAAACTGAAAATGGGTATGATTCGGAATGGGAAGAAATGGAAGACGATATTATAATTGTCAATTTTTTGTGGATTGAAGAAGTATACCTGTCGTGGAGCTTGTGTGTGTGTGTGTTTTAACACAATAAGAAACGCATAGTTTCAGGACAAGATTTTTTTTATCAGACTGTACATCATCTGTGGAGGAAGTTTACCTCCTCCCCCCACTATTGGCGTACCATCTTTGAATAGCGCTTTACTTTCGCACAAAGGAGACTGTATCTACATACGTGTATCTCTGGCGATTGATCTACATTGTATTTTTGAATTCCATGCATACTATTAAGTGTGAAAGTCGTTGCTGTATTCAAAGGAAAAAAAAATGTGGTGTGTGTGTGTGTCCGTCCATAAATTACTTTACAAATTTGAATAAATTTAAGTAGAATTTGTATTAAATATAATTTACGGCTACCCTGTTGTACTCGTATATATTGTGAAAGCATCTTCAGATGTAGCACGTTCCTCGTTCAAGGTTGTACAACCCTTTGTGGTTGCGTATGGTCGTTTGCCTTCGGTGATTTGAATGTTGAAACTAGGCAACAACTTTTTTTTTTTCCCTTTTTTTTTAATCATGTATAACTGCTCGTTGTTTCTAAATGAGGCTGTTTTGCAAAGTCTTTTTGAACGCTTTACCGAAGTACTCCGTAAGGAGACACTTTTTTGTGTTGGTGGAGCGGAGGGACGAATTAACGCTTTTTGAAAGTTTGATGAAGTTTCGGTCCCCCCCCCGAGGTTTGGTTTAGATCATTATGATGATGATGATTGGTTCGTTGGCATTTTGAGGCAGAATGTTTTTGTACAGAGGGTTGACCAAAGTAAAATAGACGCGTTCGGTTTTTGCATAGATTTTGATTTGATGATAAAAGTCAATAAATAATTTGAGAGAGTTATTGAATGAAACTATTTTAAAATCGTGTTGCTTGTAAACAAACCCCTTCCATTATGTGAATCTGATGCACTTTCTGGCATTTCACTGATGAGCTTTGTCATTTGTTTTTTAGGACAATCATCGTGGTGTCTATTTATTTCTATCAACCCTCTGTAGCGTGGTTGAAATGCACGCAGTAGATTACTCTCTTAAAGTCGCGCACTTTATTAAAAATAGTAGTAAATTAGTAGTAAATAATGCGTCCGCGTAATCTCTCTTGTTTAAGATATTATGGGGGGAAAATAGAACGGGTTCCGAAGACCCCCCCCTAGAAATATGATGATAAATGTTACGAACTTTTTCAAAAGCTTACACTTGCTGGAGTTTAACCCGTTTAGTTAAAAAAAAATATCGCGTTATAAGCGTCTTGGTCCGCATAATGAGTCGTATTTTTTTTTACCGTGATATTCGCGTACCGCCTTACCAAACGCCGCGTTATCAGAGTATTCTACTGTATGTATATGTACTCGGGACACATTTAAGCTTGAGAGAGGCAGAGGCAAAAACTCGTATGTTTTGCGAAGCATTACTCCACCCATGTACTTAATGAGGGTACGAGCAGCTCGCAGCATTATTGCCAAGTATGTATAGTGTGTCTGAACCAACAAGATTTCTGTACGCAGTTCATCACTATCACCACCAGATATTTTGCAAGTTTTCCCAGACAAAAATTTTGCATCTTCGTTCGTGGCGCTGTATATCTCATCATTCAATTTGCAAATCTTTCCCCTCTCTCACCTCCAAGGCCAACGGATGAACGTACCACTGAAACGTTCTTCGGACCTTGAATACTTTTGAGTGTCCAGAACTTGCGCGTATATTTGTTTCGTTCTTTGAAAATGCATGTGGACTTTATCAAAAACATTGCGGAAGATCCGCGTGTCGTGCGTGTGTGCGCGTGCTAGGCAACTGGGCATAAACGAGGTTAAGTATGTGCTAATTCACAGATGTAGTTGGGTAATTTTTATGTGAGGTAACGCTTTTGGTATCTCGCAACATAAATTTTTTTTTTAAAATATCTACAAACATTTTTATTGTCGGAAATAGCTATGTTAGTCCTGATAATGTTAGGTTAGGTTAAGGTATTATGGTTAGGCTAGATTAGTGAGTACCTCACTGTTTAATGACTTTACTTAAAAAAACAGCCTTCGAGCCCTCAATTGCGTCCGAATTCCCTTATCACGCCTTTCTCAGTTCGATGGCACAAAGGATAGGTTAGTTTAAATTAAATTTGGTTAATTAGTTTTTTAGATATATGGATTTTAAATAGTTGGTACCCCTCTTATGTGGAGGTCCCCACTGTGTGTGTGTGTGTGTGTGTTTTCCATTAGACGTAATTATTAATTTATTGGCACCTTGTTTTGCATACGCGTCTGAGTGCTAAATCCAGATTAAGCGTGTCTTGAACTTTCAACATTAACCCTTATTTACCTTTACTCTAAAGATTATGAAAGGGAGGGGCTTTGCGCAATTACAGTCTTTATAAATTTGCTCTTTGTGCTGCAAGCTGTCGTAAGTAATAGTAATAATAATTATTAATATTATCACTGCGAGGGTATCGAAGGTCGAGGATTTAGGTCGGGATTTACGCTGTCGTTGTCGCCATAAAACTTTACGAAGTGTATTTATATTTGATCGCCGACCTTTTTTTATTTTCCGGAAAGATTGTGCACTACAGACCTACTTGTATTTTCAACCTTTCAAATGTTCCGTGCGGTGATGCCTCATTTCACAAAGGTCAAGCTTGTCGCCCCTCCTCTCGAGTTGGCCTGGTGAAGTAGTGAGTTGGTTTCTTGTACTCACCACCTCACATAGCCAGGTACGCCCGGCTCATCGGGGATTGTTCTGAGCCAGGCGTCTAATCTTCTTTTGAAGGTGTCCACCGCAACACCACTCGTGTTTCTTAGTTCTTTGGGCAGCTGATTATACAATCTTGGTCCTCTCGCAACAAAATATTTTCTTTCAGGGTTAAGGATATTCCCTTGTCTAGCCTTTAATTTGGAAACACGACACACTCTTCCTTTACTACTTTCCACTGTTGTTCGGGTGGTTATAGGGTTCAGAGTAAGATTAGGGGCTAGTTTCTCCATTATTTTCCAAGTATAAATAATGGTGTACCTCTCTTTTCTCTCTTCCAGTGAATATAAGTTTAATTCGCGTAACCTTTCCCAGTAAATTAGTTCATTGCACCCATTGATCTTGGCTGTGAAGCTTCTCTGAATCCTTTCTAGCTGTCTAATGTCTTCCTTTTTATATGGGGATGTTAGGACCGAGCAGTATTCCAATTTGAGTATAATCAGTGTTTTCAGTAGAGGAATCATATATGTGTGATCTACTCTGCCCTTATATTATATTCCTATCCTTTTGTTTAAAGGTTCTCAATAGTATTCTCAATAGTTATTCTCTTTGCTCTGTTTATTGCTGTCTTATTTTGTTTCAAATTTCGCATCAGTCATTACAACCCCGAAATATTTTGCTTTAGAATTTCTCTGAATTTCCTCTTCATTTTTGGTATAATATTCCATAGATTTTAGCTCCTCTCTTTTTCTGAACTGTAATTTCTCGGTGTTAAACTTCATATTGTTGTCTCCCATCCACTCTTAGATTCTGTTCATGTCGGTTTGTAGGGATCGTATATCTTCTGTATTTCTTATTTTTCTACTGATCTTGGTGTCATCAACAAAGAATGTTACTGTGCTGTCTCTGGTAACGTCCTCATCTATGTCAGTTAGCATGATTAATTGATTATGAAGAGTAGTGGAGCTAATACCGTTCCTTGTACTGAGCTGAGGACCTCTGATTCTGATGAAGATATTCCTTTACTGTAACGACTTGCCGCCACTCAATAAGGAAATTTACTAAACATGGTATTTATTAAATGAATCGAAGATTATTTTTCAAGTTATTTTTTGTTTATGTGCGCGCGCGCGCATTCGCGCATGAAGACGACTTTCGGAGTACTGACCTTCCCCAAACATCTGTTACAGATCGCAGTTGTAACTGACATCATGGTGGTGTAGCCGGTTTTCCTTCGATCGTAGGTCCTTGTTTGAAACCTGTTTGAACACGCCCTCCACGACGATGTGTGAAGCTATATATATATATATATATATATATATATATATATATATATATATATATATATATATTATATATAATTAGGGTGACAATTATTTTCGAAAGTTTGGATTTTTATCGGGACGGGCGCGTTTCTGGTTCCATTTTGTCAAAAAATATCGTGTGTAAAATATTTTTGAAATAAAACAATATTTAGAACTGCCTCAATACGGTCAAAGTTTGTATATTTTCTCGAAAAGTAGAAATTTTAGATCATGATGTTCTATGCCTCTAGCAAATAAAATATCACTTCTAGTTTGTTCAAGCTACTAATCTTGACCTAAAACATATAACTGGACTTCATACTTTCAACTCTAGGTCCCCCTCAACTCGAGTATTAGCCCCTCAAGGGGGGGGGGTATCATGGGCGCCCATCTCCCTCTCATTGTTGCCTACTTTGCAGAGGTCACGGTGGACTTGCGGGCGGTTGGGAAGTCACAGCGGTGCTTCTCGACCACTTGTAAGAGGAACTGCCTTTGGTCTTCACTCTTGGTAAGGGCCAGGTTGAAAGACTGCATCAACGCCACCCCGCGCTCCGCGAAGTCATTGACAACTTGAAGGGCCTGGACTCGGCGGGATGCGGCGATGAAGGCTGGGTCCGTCCGCCACTCCTCCGGATCCTTGAGCAGGAAGGCGGTGCTGATGTCCAGAACCTTGAAGAACTCCTTTGATGTAGTCGTTGTGAACTTGGCCAATGTATTGTTGGCGATTGAGGCGGTGGACAGGTCCACATTGATACGCCGCGGGGGATCCTCCGATCCTTCCTCTTCTTCCATCGCTTTAATCATCTCCCGCTTTGTCGCCAAGTCGATACCCTCGTCGAAGATGGCCAGGGTGACGAGGCGCTCGCTCAAGTACCATAGGTGCCTGGCGAAGACTGTCGCCGTCGCCTTGGCCACCGCTGAGTCCGGATAATAGACGAGGGCCTTGAGCAGCGCGAGGTCCGCGGCTGGGGCCGTTGCCGGGAGCGGCGCTTTGTACCAGGCCGTCACGTAGATGGACACGGCGAAGATGGTGAATCGCCGGATTCCAGCCGCTTCGCCTGACGACATCTGAAACTGTTCCCGGAACAGGAACAGTTTGATGGCATAGATGACTTTTGCCATCCAGCGCGCGCGATGGAAGGCGCCGGGACGAGCGAACCGGGCACCCCGCTTGTTCGGACCGCCCAGCACAATTACAGAGAGCTCCAGAAGTTCCCTGTAGTCATCACGTGGATGTTGACCGTCGAGGAGGCGGCTGAATTCGATCAGCAGGTCGTCGCGGGCGTCCTTCAGGTGCTGCGGCATGGTTCCATCCTCGAAGGGCTTCGCTTTGGTTTGATCGATGAAGTCCCACTGGGCGGCGAATCGTTTGAACAGGAGGATGTCAGGACCAGTAGAGGGACCGAGGCACGCCGTGAATGCCTTCTCGCACACCAGTTCGTGGATGTGGTGGCGGCAAGCCAAATGAAGCACTGTCTTCTCGAGTTTCTGCTCAATGATATAGCAAGCTCCTCCTGAGAGTCCTGTGTTTGAGGCGGTGGTGTCAAAAGAGAGGGCACAGATCCGTCCCTTGATGTCCCAATCCTCGAGGGCAGAGAGGACGGCTTCCGCCATGGCGCGGCCGGTGCCGTCGGGGAGGCTGGGCACAGCCAGAAACTTGTCGACGTTCTCCCCAGACACCAGAACTGGAAGGCGATCTTCAGCAGGGCCTCCGTCAGCCGCTGGTACGATTTTCCCGTCCCAGTGAACGGTCAGCGGCACAGTAGGATGGAAGGCTGCCTTCATTTCCGCTGCTGCCATAGCACGGAACTTTGCTCGGTCGCGGCGGGAGGATTCGCGGTTCAAGACCAGCTCCTCAGGGTTGTGGCCCAAGCTCCTCGCAGCCGCCGACAGCAAAAAAACACCTCGGTCGGTAAGTTTCGTCCGATCCATCGCTGCGGAGAGATCAGGGGTGATCATCTTTTTCGACGCGCGGAATCGCTTGGGTGGTAAAGGGGTCGTAGATGCTTCTGCATTCGACGTGGACGGGCCCGGGAGAGAGAGCTCTTCCTCTTCTTCTCGGCGACGACGCCGTTGTCGGTGACCGAGTCGGGCTGCTTGCACCTGAGCTGGAGCTCGATGCCAGTTCGACGAGTTCTTCTCGGCTCTCTCTGTTCGCCCTTTCATCATCTTGCCGGCGGCTCCTTTCCGCTTCCTGTCTCCTCGCACGCTCCTCCTCAGTGTGCAGCGTCATGTCACGTGTGGAGGAGATGCGGCCGCGCCGCACCTCGGCCCTTTGTCCCGTCAGGAACTCCCTGTCCTCTTCGATTGTGATCATCGACATCGCCTGTTCGTGTGCGATGTCGAAGAGGCGGTCAAGGGATGAGAGGAACTCGGCCTCGTTCCTGATTTGGGTCACAGTGCGCCGTTTCGAGTTCTTGTTCAGAGCCCGCCACTTCTCGTACATTCGGAGAACCTTGTCCCTTGCGCGTTGGTCTTTCTGCGTAGGAATACGGGACCGCTCCCAGAATTCCTTGACTGCGGTCACTGTCTCAGCGGCTGCTTCCTTGATCGGCTTCTTGACGTCAAGGTGAAGGTGGAAAAAGTACTGAAGCGCCTGCTTTCCCGTAGGCAGCATGCTTCCTGTGATGCTGTGGTCCACGGTCCCCAGGAGATAGACTGCTGTTTTAGATCTTGTTGCCGAAGCCATCACGTCGTTTCAGAACTCACTGAAAAAGAGAATGAAACACTGTTAGTGTTGGCAAAACTCGTCCCAACCCATTTTCTACTTAGAATAACATGTTCTTTCGCCTGTATCAATATTTGGATAAACTCGTGTTACACCCTGTATAATACCTCATTTTAGTCTTCTGTACACCAGTGCGGAAGACTAAACCAACGACTCTGACCGTCCGTCTGTCTGTCTGTTATCATTTTTCAACTCAGAAACTACAGCAGCTATCGAAACGAAAACTGACATGATAACAGAACGCCATGAGTACTTTTCGACAAAAAGTAAAAACTTTGACCTCGTTGAGGCAGTTCTAATTATTATTTTATTTCAAAAATATTTTACACACAATGTTTTTAGACGGAATGACACCAGAAATGCGCCCGTCCTGATAGAAATTCCCAAAAAATGAAAAACACCCCAAATAAGTGGCACCCTAATATATATATAAGAGAGAGAGAGAGAGAGAGTGTGTTACAAGGAAAAGAAGTACCTCAAAAGGCCTTGCGGCCCATACCGAAGAGGTACCAATGGCAACGGGTGCCACGGAAAATTTTCTATACACTCAAATAGTGTGCAAGATTTGGTCTAACCTTTTCTTGAAATGATCCACAGAGGAACTGTTCACAACTTCTGAAGGTAACCTGTTCCACGTGTCACAGATCTTATACGTAAAGTAATTCCCACACACACACTAGTCCTAAACCGTTTCAAATCCAACTTCCAACCATTGTTGCGATTTGGGTTATCATTTAAACCAGTGGTGGCCAACCGCGGCGCATTGCGCCAAAGGTGGCGCATCAAGTACTTTGAAGTGGCGCATCGAGGTCTAGTATGAATTGTGCTAAATTTTCACTTCTAACACTAAATATTAAAAATCAAAGATTTAAGCAGTTAAGATGTAATCTCATTAAGGTAAATATTTTTCACATTATATTTCTATTTAAGGTAAATATAATATAATATATATTTTATTAGTAATTTTTTCACTTTTTTTTTTGGCGCATCCAAATTAAACCTACGGTAACCTAAAAATGGCACGCATCAAAAAATGGTTGGCCACCACTGATTTAAACTAAACATGCTACTAAAATCAACATCGTTGAACCCGTGTAAGAACTTGAAAACCTCGATCAGTTGACTGCTCAGCCTCCGAGTTTCCAGCGAAAACAAGTTCAGAGCGCGTAACCGTCGATTGTAGCCCATATGCCTAACGGAAGGGATTAACTTTGTGGCCCTCGCCTGCACTCGCTCCAGCCTCTCAATATCTTTCCTGAGGGTGGGCGACCAGAACTGCACAGCATACTCTAGGTGCGGCCGAACCAGGGAATTGTACAGAGAGCGCACAATCTCCTTGTTCCGAAACTGAAATTGCCTCCTGATATATCCCAACAGCTTCTGGGCATTCTTTTCCACCTCTACGTACTGTTTCGTAAACTTAAGGTCGCTGCTAATTAGCACACCCTAGTCCTTTTCCAAATCAGTCGCCTCGATATTACTCCCCAACATGGAGTAGTCCGACTTGGGATTGGCGTACCCAATGTGCATGACCTTGCATTTACCCAAGTTAAACGGCATTTGCCATTTTTTGGACCACTCTCCTATCCTACCTAGGTCCGCACGCAGTTGCTCGATCGCCTCCGGCGTCCCAACATTGGCCCCAAGCTTGGTGTCATCAGCGAATTTGGCGATCCGACTGACGATGCCACCGTCTATATCATTTATGTAAATGATAAACAACAGTGGTCCCAAAACGGAACCCTGAGGCACCCCGCTAGTGACCGAGGCCGAACCCGAACTAGCCCCTTTTGGCCGGGGCCTTTAATTAGAACTCTCTGCCGCCTATTCTTCAGCCAGTTTTCAATCCACCTACCTACTTCCCCACCGATACCCAGCGCGCGCACTTTCGCCATTAGCCGGCGGTGAGGTACCTTATCAAAGGCTTTCTGAAAGTCGAGATAAAGTATATCAATCGCCCTACTCTTATCATACTCACCCAACATGACGTGGAAAAACCGAGCAAGTTGGTGAGACACGACCTATGCCGTCTAAACCCATGTTGGGAGTCCCCAAGCAGGTTGTAGGAATCCAATTGGTCAACGATCCTATCCGTTATTATCCCCTCTAATAATTTACCTACAACTGAAGTGAGACTGATGGGACGATAGTTCCCTGGACTTTCGTGATCCCCTTTCTTAAATATAGGGGTCACGTTGGCTTCCCTCCAGTCACCAGGCACCTGGCCCGTCTCCAACGATTTATTGAAAACTGTAGCCAAGTGGGCAGCCACCTGGTCGCGCACCTCTCGCAACACTCTGGGGAGAAACTGGTCTGGCCCAGGAGCCTTAAACGCGCTCAGTTTGTCTATTCTATCGGCAACGACTCTTCGCGGTACATCGAACACTATCCAGGCCAGCACCTTCGTGCCTCACGCCTGGCTCGGGGATGACGAGAGAGAGATATATATATTCCGCAAAGTATCGTTTTCCCTCGCGTAGGTTAGACTTCTTTACGCCTTGTCTATAGATGTCTGATGCAAGAGAGAATTGTTTCAGAAAAGTGTAGAATAATACAGCCAAGAAAAGCAATTCAAATGCAGCTGTGGATGTTAGCAAATGATTCTCATCACTCTGACGCTGGCATCTGACAGTAGCGTGGAGTTGGAAATGTTGAAATGGGAAAATCCCACTCCTTCAGATTTCTTTTAACCCCAAAATCATTTCAAAAGAAGGAAATTCCTAGAATGCTGAAATGGGAACTTTCATTGTAAAAGTAAATCTTAACAAATAGTGAACCTTAAAAACATGAATTTCCTACATACTGATTTCAAATTCCACTTTTTCGCCAAGTGTATAAAAAAATTATATTCTCAGCAATCTCGGGTGAACTCCATAAAACCAGTTGATATGAGAAGGCAGAACTTCTTTTTGTAGTGGAAAGTGCTTAAATACCTTGTATTTTGCCGTTTACTCCCAAAAGAAAATATCAAATAAACCTTAAAAGTGACGTAAAATTGAAAATTCTCAAAATTCCCAAAATTCCCGAAACTTTTTTGCATGGAAACTTTCAATCGTTTTGCAATCCTCGTCCTGAATATTTGTCCAGTTCTCGGCTTTTGTTTATTCGTATCTTGTTTTGTGCATCAATTTCACGTTATGATGTGATTATTTCAAAGTCCCTCGAGTTTGGTTTCTCCCGATCTTCTGCCCATCTGGAGTGACGCATTTCACTGTTTTTAGACCTTCTGCGTGTATTTGAAGAGTTGAAAACTTTGTTGAATATTCTCCCACTATTTATAGTCTTTTCTCTTGTGGAACTGCAGCGTCTTCTGTTGTCTTAATTCCTCTACTGGGTTTTGTATGTTATCCGTTTACTTCAGTGTCCATATCAGCTAAAAATTATAAATAATATTAGAGCAATAATTATTCCTTGTCTCACTGAGCTGCGTATACCATCGAATTCAAAGAAGATATTCCTTGGATCCTAACCATTTGTTTACATTACCTCAAAGTTGCGTGTATATTTACCTACTTCGCCCTTCATTCCCATATATTTTAGTCTGTGGGCTACTATTCAATTTCCAAATGCTTTGGAAAATCTGCGTAATTCCTTATATGACGTTATAGGTTGCGTTATTTTCCAGAGCCTCAGTGATATTTTTATAATTATTATCAGTCAATTATCAGTGGAATGCCAGAACGTGTCACCTCTACATAATGGAAGAGGGAAAGTAACACGATTCTAAATATAATGATTCAATAAATATTATTTATTCACTTTTATTTTCAAATAAAAAACTACGGAAAAACTGTCTATTTACCACTGTCAGCCATCTGTACAGGGAGTTTCAGAAGTCTGAACTGGTAGGCAGAATTAACTTTTTACTTTTAATTCAACAACAGTTCAACAACAGTTCAACAACAGTTCAACAACAGTTCAACAACAGTTCAACAACAGTTCAACAACAGTTCAACAACAGTTCAACAACAGTTCAACAACAGTTCAACAACAGTTCAACAACTTGCATACGCATATCAATTCTTGAATGTACGCTTCTTTCAATGTTTCATAGTTCCTTCACATTCTTTTTGGCACGCCAAATTAATAAATAACCCTTATGGTCTATGATCCAGATTTCTGAGACACCCCCTCTATATCCGCGCTGGTTCTCACTTTTCTCTTTTTCTTGGGCTACGTCGGGGCTGATGTCGTAACACCGCTTCCCGTCGATCAGAGAAGTTAAGCGATATTGGGTCTGAAGAGCAGTTAGATGGGAGACCGTCCTCTACGTCCAGATGATGTAGCGACCCGTGGCTCAGATCCCGCGTAAAGCTGTATAGGTCCCCTCTGGCATATGACTGTAGAATGTAGATGTTGCGAAGAAGGTTAAACAACTAATTTTTTTTTTCCTTCAAGATAGGCCTCATCCGTAGATTTTTTCTCTCGTAATTAACATATTTTGGTCATGCGAATCAGAGAGGTTTGGAGTTCTTTGCAGTGATCTACTCTGCCCTTGAAACTCGGAACACTACCCGCCATTTTCAATATATCCTGGAGTTTTTCGCGTCTCAAATCATCA
The DNA here is from genome assembly GCA_023014485.1 of Bathynomus jamesi. NCBI lineage: Eukaryota > Metazoa > Arthropoda > Malacostraca > Isopoda > Cirolanidae > Bathynomus > Bathynomus jamesi. The sequence continues at coordinate 354,186 of JAJOZX010003417.1, read as the reverse complement.
TCATCGTAAGATGTACACTATTGTACAGTCGGTATACATATTGTTTTGATGAGGGGTCGTATTCCATTTGTCTGAACGTTCAGTAAAATTGCCCATCCGATTGCCCGCAATAAAATCGAAGTACGTTAGGTTCTCCCCCACCTACCCCCTCCCCTTTCTTCAAAGAATGAATTTGGGGGACACTAAAACTGATTCGTGTTGAATATGCAAAATTTGTGACAGCTCTTTTGTACCATCAGTCACTGGCGTAATTTTCAATTCTTCACAGATCTTCGCATTCTTTGTAGTTTTTCTTTTTCAGTTTTTTGCGAAACGAAATATTTTGGGTTTGTTTTTGTCGCTTCAACCGAAACATCTTTTTTTTTATATAGAAATAAAATGTCATTGTCAGAAATTTCCATTTTTTTTTCTCTGATTATCGTGATGATAACTAATGTTGCGATGTTAATTTCCGTGATGTTAACTAATTTCATCGCTATTCCTTTTTAGGTACAAAAAAAAAAAACTAATCCTTTTTTATTCGAAACTGTTACGCCTTATTTCCCTCGCGCGCGCGCGGAGGCAAATAGCCATAAGTGAGGTTGAGTGTATGATAAATTCACGGATGCAGTCGGGTGTTTTTTGAGGTTAATTAACCCTTTTGGTAGCTCGGAACATTAAAAAATTTATGTAAAAAAAATGTACAATAGTTTTTATTATCGGAAAATAGACACGTTAGTTCTGATTAGGTAAGGTAGGTTACGATAGTGTGTGTACCTCAACTTAATGACTGGAAGGAAAACACCGTTCGAGCCCGCATTTGTGTTCGAAACACTCGCCACGCCCTTCTCGGTTCGATGGCAATAAAGTTTAATTAGGTTTGGTTATTGAGCTATTTTTTTTTATGCAGGAAGGATGGGCCAATACAAAAAAATTGGTACCTCACTTATGCGGAGATGCGTGTGTAAACTGTTACATCGAAATGTAAACTCGCCCACTACCTCGTAAATCAAAATGTTTCCCACCTACATCATCCCAAGATTTAAAATAAGGGTGCGGCAGCCTTGAAATGCATATTATTATTATTGTCGAGGGATTCTTCTGTGCCCATATGAGTCTGTGTGTATTCTTGACCCCGGGTATCGTGTGGGCACGTCACGGCTATAACCAATCGAAGGTAGCATCCCTGTCCTTCATGACAAAGATGACTTCACAGATTTTATTTCCTTATTTCTTCGTCTTTAAGAATTTAAAAAAGTAAATTATCGCATTTGTTGTTCAATATTATAGAAGTCTTCTCGTATATAATAATGAATAAAATCGTCTGGCATTAGCTAGAGTAAAATGAATGCAGTAGACGTTATAGAGTGGCCCAAATGTAGGTATACAGTTTCATATGTTGATTTTTTTAAATTCATTTTTCTTTCAAGGTAGATAATAATGAACACCTGCGTGATTAACGTATGTTATGTGTAAAGTTGCATTAAATAAATCATCAACTGTATACATACTTTATATATATATATATATATTATATATATATATGAAACTGTATACCTACTTTTGGGCCACCCGGTATGTAACAAGGGTTAAGGTATTATGACATCCCTTTTCTCTACAATATCAAATACTGCTTCAATAGAGTTTTAAAGTTCAATGGAACCTGGTTACACTGCTTTCCATTAAATTAGCGAGGTTAAGCGACGTCGAGTCCGGGTAGTAATTGTATGGAAGGGCGACCATCTTCATCGTTCATATGATGCATCGGCCCGTGGTTTTGATTCCTTTGTCGTACGTCTATGTAGTACGAAAGGTAACTCACGCGGGTAGCAGTTAAGACTGTTAACAAAATTTAACAAGTTTTCAGCAACATAGATAATTTCTCTGTTACCACCCGACACTTTGGTGTCACTGGAATGACTTTGTAGTGAAGTTCTTGGGCAGGAAACACACCACACCACACACGCACACACGCACACACGCACACACCACACACACACACCTTGCGTTGTCGTATCTTGAGGCATCTCCGCGTATAACGTCGACAAAGACGCATATTAACCTAACTGGTGTGTAAATAGTTTTAGGTTAATGATTAACGAACGATCTCAGTTGATTTGAGGCCAAAAGTTTTTTCATCATTGGTGAGGAAATACTGTGGCTTGACTGGTGGCTTAAATTCGGGAAGATAATTGACGCCGCAGATTTGCACAATCCACCTAAATGACTTTACACAATGACCCGACGCTTTATATATATATATATATATATATATATATATATATATATATATATATATATATATCACGGTGAACCAAAAGTAGGTGGACAGTAGGTTGAATACGGTTTGTGTTATATTAGATTATAACTATGGTGTTCATTATAACTATGGTGTTTGTGTTATATTATATTAAATATTATAACTAAATTTATTTAAATTTTATTTTGTATTATAGTATACAAAAAAATTAAATATGTATTCTCAAAATAAACGTTATCATTTACTGTCCACCTACTTTTGGTTCACCCTATATATATATATATATATATATATATATATATATATATAAATATAATATATATATATAATATATATATAAATATAAATATAAATATATAAATATATATATATATATATATATATATAGCTTAAAGTTGCGTTCGCTCTTATGCGGTGTTGTCTTTTTTGTATTACTCCGTCTACATGGAAAATAGCTACTACTTTGTTGTAGGAATTTTTGGGTTTAGGTTAGGTTAACAAACCTACCGTAATATATATATATAATGTAATAAATATAAACCTAACACACACACACACACCTCGTTAACCTTCAGTGTGTTGGTCTCTCTTCACACGAAGGTCAAGCTGGTGGCCTCGCCTCTAGTCCTGGCTTGGTGGAGGAGCGAGTTGCTCTCTTGCTCTCCACCGCACACAGCCAGGTACACCCGGCTCATTTGGTACCGTCCTGAGCCAGGTATCTATTCTTCTGTTGAAGATTTCAACTTTGATTCCTGTAACGTTTTTGAGGTATTTTGGAAGCTGGTTAAAAAGTCATGGTCCCCTGACAACCAAGCTATTTTCCTTCAATGTTGAGGAGGTCCCTTTGTCGGGCCTTTAATTTGGGAACACTACACATTCTGCCTTTCCTATTTTCCAGCGTTGTTTGGATGGTAATAGGGTGTAGTTTGAGGTTTGGTACAAGTTTTTCGATCATTTTCCATATGTAGATTATGGTGTACCTCTCTCTTCTTCTTTCCAGGGAGTACAGATTTAGTTTAGGGAGTCTTTCCCAGTAGTTGAGTTCTTTGCAGCCATCAATCTTGGCTGTGAAATGCCTTTGCGTTTCTTCTAGTTTATTAGTTTCTTCCTTTTTATATGGGGACGTCAAAACTGAGCAGTATTCAAGTTTTGGTATGATCACTGGTCTCAGCAAGGGAATCATTACTGTGTTGTACCCCCTTTTGAGCGTTCTTAGTACCTGTCCCGCTACTCTTTTTGCTTTGTTTATCGCTATCTGATTTTCTCTCTCGAATTTGGAATCATCGGTCATATATATATAAATAATATACAGTATATATATATATAATATACAGTATATATATATATACCGTGCCGCACAAAAGACTGATTGAAAAACTAAGGCTCATGGAATCAGGGGTGTAGTAATAAATTGGCTAGAAGAATGGTTGCGAGGCAGGAAACAGAGGGTGGTCGTTGATGGAGCGGAGTCGTCGTGGGCTAATGTAGCGAGTGGCGTTCCTCAGGGTTCTGTATTGGGCCCCTTGCTTTTTCTTATATATATTAACGATTTAGATGTCGGCCTAGTCAGTACAGTTTCAAAGTTTGCGGATGACACGAAGCTGGGTGGTAGGGCGATTAATGACGAAGATAGAGGTAAAATTCAGGAAGATCTGAATAAAATCGTTGATTGGTCAGTCACATGGCAAATGAGATTTAACGTGGATAAGTGCAAAATTATGCATATAGGTTCGCGTAACGGTAATTTTGCGTATAGTATGTCAGGGAAAGATTTAACAAGCGTAGAGCAGGAAAAAGATTTAGGAGTTATAGTCACTGGTGATTTAAAAGTAGCGAAACAAAGTACAGCGGCGGTCAATAAGGCGAACAAAGTGTTAGGTTTTATAGCTCGAAATTTTGAGTACAAATCGCGCGATATTATAGTTCCTCTTTATAAATCATTAGTTAGACCCCATTTGGAGTACGCGGTCCAATTTTGGAATCCGCATATGCGCAAAGATATAGACAAAATCGAAAGAGTTCAAAGACGAGCAACTAAGATGATTCCGTCTCTTAGGTCAAAGTCGTACGAGGATAGGCTTAAAGAGTTAAAATTGACTACACTCGAGACTAGGAGGTTAAGGGGTGATCTAATCCAGGTTTTCAAAATTATGAATGGGTTTGATAACGTAGATAGAGATAGCTTTTTCGAAATATCTCAATATAATAGGACTAGAAATAACGGGTGTAAGTTGACAAGTAGAAGGTTCGAGACAGCAGTTGCGAAAAACTTTTTTACGCATAGAATAGTAAATAGCTGGAATAGTTTGCCGGTAGAAGTAATTAGTAGCACGTCTATAAACATGTTTAAGAATCGATTGGACGCGCATGTTGATAGAAAGGGTATAGTTTAAGGTAGTAAAATTAAGGCTTTGTGGGGATAGATCCCACAGCTCAACACAAGTGTTGTGGGATATAGGGAGGCAGCGTCTTGGGTTAGGGGATACTCTCTGTCCTTACACACCCCATTTAAAGAGATTCCTCTGCCGAGCGGTGCCCCCCATAGTACTGTGAGGTATTGAAAAACTCATGATCTTCACTTGCCCCACAAACACCTTTAAATGGGAGACCCATAATGGGTGCACACACATTTCTACATTACTGTACAGTCTTTACAGCCACACCTACACTTTTCCTCGTATGTGTATACACAATACACGATTATTATTGCAGAAAATTATTAAAATAATAATAATAATAATTATCTATGAATTCGACGAGTTATTTTCAAGCATTAAAATTAGAACCGTCTTCCTGCTTCAGAATATTTTATATGGTAAATGAAATATCTTTTAGATTGCGTCATATCCATGACTCATACTGAAGATCACGTGAATACGAGAAAAAGTGATGCAATAATGACAAACAAATTTGACGGTAAGAAATTCTACCAATGGGCACTAATGGGTTTATTAATTAACCTTAAATTCTTTAAAAAAATTAAAGGCCTCCAATATATACGGTAAATTTTCCATAAACCGAACTAATTGTTGTGTGTGATTTTTTTTTTTCCCCGCGCCTCTATTCAAGTTGTAATGACCAAGTAACCAAAAACGAATGAAGCACCGCATTTAAAATCTAAAAATATGTACGACCAAGTAGAACGGACTGTATTGTGTACTCAAGTAAGCACAAACACATGAAATAAAGTACAACTACAATAAAATGTACATATCACTATATTAAAGAAGTGAAATATATATATATATATATATATATATATATATATATATATATATATATATATATATTTTAAACAAAATTTCAGCTATTACGGTACGAAAAAAGAGAGAACCTAAAATCCATGGATTATTATACCCCAAATGGACAAGAAATTCGGAGAAATTCCAGAGCAAAAGATTTAGGGGTTGTAATGACAGATGATGCGAAATTTGAAACACAAAATAAGATAGCAGTAAACAGAGCAGAGAATAACGGGACAGATATTGAGAACCTTTAAACGAAGGGATAGGAATGTAATGATTCCTCTACTGAAAACCCTGATAATACCCAAATTGGAATACTGCTCGGTCCTAACATCACCATATAAAAAAGAAGACATTAGACAGCTGGAAGGGATCCAGAGAAGCTTCACAGCCAAGATCAATGGGTGCAAAGAACTAAATTACTGGGAAAGGTTACGCGAACTAGACCTATATTCACTGGAAAGGAGAAGAGAGATATACACCATTATTTAGACTTGGAAAATAATGGAGAAACTAGTCCCTAATCTTACTCTGAACCCTATAACTCCCCAAACAACGGTGGAAAGTAGAAACGGTAGACTGTGTCGTATTCCCAAATTGAAGGCGAGACAGGGAACATCCTTAACCCTGAAAGAAAATAGTTTTGTAGTGAGAGGACCAAAACTGTTTAATCAGTTGTCCAAAGACCTAAGAAACCAGAAGGGAGTTGCAGCGGACATCTTCAAAAGAAGACTAGACGCCTGGCTCAGAACAATCCCCGATGAGCCTGGCGTACCTGGCTAGGTGAGGTGGAGAGCACAAGAAACCAACTCACTACTTCGCGTGTATATATATATATATATACTGGTCAAAAAAAGAAACTCAATTAGCTTGCATATGGTGTAAAATTTAAGTTGTTAGTGGTATTATCACAGTTTCAAGATTATGGTTAAATGTTTGTTCAAATCTTTTAAAGCCACTTAGTGCATGTTTTTAAACCTGACTAATCCCGGCTAATACGCCATTTTGTTACAAACAATAAACAGAGATTAAATTGAATGTATTCTTTATGAAGGCATGCATTTTTTCTTTGACTTCACAGAATACACATTGCCCGTTGAGAAAACCAAACTTTTTCCCGCGATTGAGGCATGCCACGACTCTCAGAGGTCAACAGAGGTCGTGCCTTGGGCATGTTGGATGCAGGCATGTCTGCTGTCCAAGTTGCACAACGAATGCATGTGCATCCCAGCACAATCTCTAGGCTTGTTAGATGGTACAATGCCACAGGAAGTGTTCAGGACCTGCCAAGACGTGGGCGACCTCGTGTGACGACCCAACGCCAGGATCGCCACATTGTACTGCAGCACCTGCGTCATCGGCAGCGGAATGCTCGTCAGACAGCCAGAGAGACACCTGGTATCCACAACAACAGAATTAGTGACCAGACCGTCAGAAACCGACTCCGTAATGCAGACTCCGATCCCGCAGGCCTTACAGAGGTCCTTTTCTCACTGATGCAAGAAGGCAACGACGCCTGCAATGGGCCTATCAGCACCGTGACTGGACACAAAGAATGTGGAACCAAGTCCTCTTTTCTGACGAGTCTCGCTTCAGACTGTCCAATTCTGATGGCCGTGTCAGGGTATCTATACAGACGACCAGGGGAGCGATACTCAGATGCTGCAGTAGTGGAGCATGACAGTTGCTTTCCTGCAGAGACTGTTGAGGTCGATGAGGGCCAGACTCCAAGCCTGCATTGTGGCTAGGGGTGGCCATACGCGTTATTGACTGTTTGTTATGTTAAAGAATCATTTACTATATACTGAGTCCTCATGTTTATTAATAAATCTCAAAAATTGCGTTTCTTTTTTTGACTAGTATATATATATATATATTATTATATTATATTATTATATATATATATATTATATATATATATTATATTTTTCTTTTCATTACTAATTTTTATGAATGAGAAAGCCCGCTCACCATACTCTTGTCTCTAGCTTTGGTGATCCGACTTTAATATCCGGTTTATCGAGAGTGCGGCTTATGAAGAATTTACTGGAGTATAAAAGACAAGCTTTGTCAAGCTCTCGGACTATGGTCATGATAAGACTTAAGAAATAAATTTAATAAATTTTACCTTCAAGTTGATATCATGTTTTCGCTTCAACTCGTAAATTACACGCATTATTTATTTATTTAAATCTATAAAGGTAGAATCGTTCTTCGATTGCGTATAGAGACATTTGTAACGATTGCACATCGTCATATGTTGGTATGATCTCTCGCCAGGGCTACGTTGTGGCCAATGTTGTACAGCTTCCCGTCGATCAGCGAAGTTAAGACCCATTTCGTCTGGAGAGAGTAGTTTTGTTGGGTGGCAAGTAGTCCTCCGCGTATAGATTACGTAGCCACCCGTTGTTCGCATCCCGCGTAAAGCTGTAGGTCCTCTTTGTCATGTGATCTTGGGTGTTGTTAAGTAGGTTAAACAACTTCATCAAACAACAACAACAATAATAATCTCTCGCCATCGCATCGATGAGCATGAGGGGTCTCAGGAGCCGCGCTAAAAATAGACTCGCTAACCCATCCCAGGCGCTGAAATATCCGCTCATGTCATCAAATAGACCATCCAATTAAATCAGAGAATTTCGCGAGACTTTCCACGACTTAGAGACAGGATCTTCCCCTTCTGGAAACAACAATATTAATCTTTAAAAAAAAACCCCACTATTTTATGATACTCTAACTAACCAACCACCTACCGCCATTACCTCCTAATTTTTGAGTCTCTTGCCAGTTTTATTTTATAGTTTTTATAATTTATTATAGTTCATATATAATTAATCTTTTTTTTTTAAAAATTATGTCACTACTGATGATGGTATGTGCTAGTGCCGAAAGCTTTTGTTTGATTAAATATTCATCTATGGACTATGACTCTTCCTTGCATGCCTATATAAAGTTCACCTAAAAAGTCATTCGTTTCCTTAATTATTATTATTATTATTATTATTATATAATAGGCGTCGCGAGTACGAGGGGCGAACTCGCCACATTGGCGATTTTGCAATTGTTCCACGAATGAAGAGTTCAACCCTCCCCCCCATCCACATATAACTTGGTATAGCTAAATATTCCCCGTCGTACGCTCAAAATGCAGTTATTTTCAAGTTTAAACCCGTCTATCTCAAAACTGGTTTGGCGAGTTCGCCCCTCGCACTCGCGACACCTCATATATATATATATATATATATATATATATATATATATATATATATAGGGTGGCGCAAAAGTCGCGCATCTTAGGAATTTTCAGTGTTGACTATAATATTTTTCTTTTAGGTAGGGGATAGCTGCGAAATTAACAATAGACGAGAGGGTGGGCTTGATTTTAATGTATGGAATACCAGGTACTACAAATCGATGAATCGGTACAGAATCGGCTATTGTTAATTTCGCAGCCATCCCCTACCTACAGGAAAAGAAAAAAAAATAATATAGTCAACACTGAAAATTCCTATGATGCCCGACTTTTGCGCCACCCTGTATGTTAGTGGCAGTTGAAGGGAAGCTGGGAACTAGTGGACCCTCAGTTCCTCAGTTTTAAGATTTCACCTAATTTGAATTCTCTCGAGAGTACGGGATAGCTGGACGAGTAAAAGAGATTGCTTTGATACTTCGTGACGCAGATTCGAGTCAGGTTCGTTCCCACTTTTTCGATAAATTGTTTACATAAAATTTACAAAATTGCGTGATCATTTATAAGTTTTAAATGGTGTGTGTGTGTGTGTGTGTGTGTGTGTGACATCTAATGTGCAAAGAAAATTTTGTTTTTTTGTTTTTGCGGGTCCTAAACTATTTTCAGACTATCGTTTCGACACCTTTGCTTCCATGGTCTTTGTGACCTTTTTAAGTTTATGCAGAAGTCTGTAACGACCCTTTCTTAACGATTTCTTTATTGTTGCCCACCTCCACGTGGAGCCCATATTTGCCTCGCATGAACCCACATTTTAAATTTGTGAAAAGTATTGTAAAAAAATATATATATATAGATGGGATGATGAGTCTGTCTGTCTGTCTGTCTGTCGTTTATACACAGCTAAACAGCTAGAGTATCTGTACCAAATTTAGTATATACACATTGAGTGAAACGGAAGGTTTTAGTAACACACACACCCCGCCCAGTCTCCCCATTGGTTGTGTCGGGACCTTTTTCCCTGCGCAAGGCGCAGCGGCCATTCTAATATGTAGAATTTCTTGAGAATTTAGTAAATATTACATTATTATTATTTTGTGAATCTCTTAATTAATTTAATATCACTTTCTTCTCTTGCAGGTATGTGGGCGTTTTGTACAGGTGTGAAGGTCAGTTTTAAGGTATGTTGCAATGCAATGTTGCGTGAATATATACACGCGAGTGTGTTTTCGTTTGTTAGAAGACAGTGTCTTAATTGAAGAAAAAACATTGAATATTAATAATTGCGTCATGGAGTGTAATTTCTATCCCACTCCTTTTTCTAAAATCTCCATTTTAGGAGATTTAAATGTTCACCACCACTACCTTTGGCTTTCCTCACATTTCATTGACATTCCTGGTGAACTATAGCTTACACCTTCTCTATCCTGAATGACTTAGAGCAGATTGTACACATCCTACTCGTATCCCCAATCGCCTTGGAGAGAGGCTCAATATTTTGGATTTATTTATCGCGATTCATCATTCTTCTTTGTGAAACTTTTTTCTCCGTTGGGTTCCTCCGACCACAATCTTGTATCCATTTCTTGCTCTATTCCTCAAATCTGGCCTTTGGATCCTGATTGGGAGGCCCTAAGGCAGTAGGCTCCCCCCGAGTGTGCTGAGCGCATCAAGGAAGTGATTCTCTCGGGCATGGAGGTGTACATTCCATATTCTATTCCTACTACAAATGCAAAAAAAAAAAAAAAAAAAAAACCTGGTTTAACTCTGTTCTAATGTTATCCACAACAGAAAGGAGTCTTTCAGAAGGTACAGTAGGCATCCAACCTCTTGACTCTCATTCGGCTTATGTTTCTGCCCGGAATCGTGCAGAATCTGTTTTTCGACTCCAAAAATTTCTTCGTCAGACAAAAATGTGAAAATCTATCCAATTCTACTACTACTCGCTCTTTCTGGCATCTAGCTAAGAACCTTTTCAATAACTTTACTTCCTCCTCTTTTTCCATTCCGACGGCTCCGTTGCCGTCTCTTCTCCTGATAAAGCTGAACTCTTCGCTCAAACTTTCGCCTCTAACTCAACCGTGGTCGGTTCTGGTGCTGTTCCTCTATCTCTTCCTTCCTCTGACTTTATTATGTCTGAAATTAAAATCTCTTCCAAAGAAATTCTTTCTGCCCTATCAGGCGTACGGTCCTGATGATGTCCCTCCTCCTGTTCTCAAGAACTGTGCTTCTGTACTGACACCCTGCCAAGGCAAACACTCTCTCCTTTTTTTCATCTAGTACTTTTCTTTGCTGTTGGAAGTTCTTTTTCATTCACCCTGTCCCAAAGAAGGGTGACCGCTCTCAACCCTCCAACTATCGTCCAATTTCTTTGATTTCTTGCTTTTCTAAAGTTTTTCAATCTATCCTTAATAGGAACATTCTTGAACACCTCTCCTCACAATCTTCTTTCAGATCGTCAGTATGGATTCCGCAAGGGACGCTCTACTGGCGATTTTCTTGCATATCTCTGACTCTTGGTCATCCTCCTTTCGAGATTTCGGTGAAACCTTTGCTATTGCGCTGAACATATCGAAAGCTTTTGATAGAGCCTGGCACAAATCCTTAATTTGCAAACTGCCTTCTCTCTATGCTTTCATCTCTAATTTCCTTTCTGGCCGATCTATAGTTGCGGTTGTAGATGGCCACTGTGTTCTTCTAAAGCTATTAGGTGTTCCTCAGGGTTCTTTGTCTTGTGACTCATTCTTTTCCTTTTATCAATTATCTGTTAAGTCGCATTTTCTGCCCGACCCACTCCTACGCAGACGATTCCACTCTTCATTTCTCCACACGTTTCACATAGCGTCTCTCTCAACAGACGCTCAATGCTTTGTGTTAGAACGCTATGGTACAACTGACCTCTGATCTTTCTACCGTTTCTGATTGGGACAGACGAAACCTTGTGGCTTTCAATGTCTCAAAAATTCAGTTCCTTCAGCTGTCTGCTCGTCACAATCTTCCACACGACTATCCTCTTACCTTCAACAGTACATAATTCAATCCTTCCTCTTCTCTTAACATTCTTGGCGTTTCCTTTTCTCGTGACCTTTCCTGGAAAGATCACATATACTCTTTCTAAAACATCTAAAAGGTTAGGTGTGTTGTACCGGTATGTTTCTGTATGGAGGTTTTGTCCGCCCCTGTATGGAGTACGCTTCTCATGAGTGGGGCGGCTCAACCTATAGAGCCCTATTTGACCGGGTGGAATCAAAGGCTTTTCGTCTCATTTCCCCACCTCCATCTGACTCTTCAATCTCTCTCTTTTCACCGCAGTGTTGCCCCCATTCTCTCTCTATTATCGCTATTATAACGGACAGTGTTCTTCTGAACTTCCTAACTGCATGCCTCCTCTTTTAAGGAGAGCACGCGGTACCGGGCTTGTTACACGTTCTCATCCCTTTTCTGTCCAACTATCTAACGCAAAGGTTAATCGGTATTTTCAATTTCATCCGCTCAACCGGTCAACTCTGGAACAATCTTCCTCAGTCCATCTTACCCCCGTCTATGACCTTCAATCCTTTAAACGCAGATTGCCAGGCATCTCGAAAACTCTGGACCTTGATTTTGGCTCTCTTCTTTTATCGGGGGGAGGGGGCGTTTTTGCGGCATTTGACCTTGACCCCTCCTTCCCACATACAAAAAAAAAGTGTCACTGAAATCAGCTTAAAAATTACCGCTTTTAATCTCCCGAATGAAAACTAAATTTAACTAAAAAAAGAATAAAAAATTTTCATCTGTGATACTTTCGAAATGTCAGGTTGTCAATTTTTTAAATATTTCCAAAATCAGGTAAAATAATTATTGTTCGGTAACCTTTGGTTACCAAACAATAAGAGTCAGAGAGATATGCAAGAAGATCGCCAGTAGAGCGTTCCTTGCAGAACCCATACTGACGATCTGAAGGAGATCGTGAAAAGTGTTTAAGAATCTTCCTTTTGAGGATAGATTCAAAAACTAGAAAGGCAAGAAATCGAAGCAATTGGACGGTAGTTGGAGGATTAAGAGCGGTCACCCTTCTTTGGGACATGCTGAACGAAAGCGAGCTTCCAGCGGGAAAGAAAAATACTAGCTGAAGAAAAAAGTCGGAAGTCTGCCTAGGCAGGGAGGGTGTCAGCGCAGAAGCGCAGTTCTTGAGAACAGAAGGGGCCCATGAAGACCGTACGCCTTCCTAGAGTTGAACCCAGATAGTGCAGAAAAAACATCTTTGGAAGAGATTCTAATTTCAGACGTAATTAAGTCGGAGTGAGGAAGAGATAGAGGCACCGGAATCGTCAAGGGTTGAGTTGGAGGCGAACGTTTGAGAGAAAATTTCGGCTTTATCAGGAGAAGAGACGGCAACTGAACCGTCAGAATGGAAAAGAGGAAGGAAGGAAAGAAAGAAGCAGCAGTAAAGTTGTTGGAGAGGTTTATGGCTTGGTGCCAGAAAGAGCGAGAAGAATTATATACAATTACAGTAGATAGGTTTTCGCATTTTTGATGAAGGTTGTTTTGGCGAGTCGAGGAACAGATTTTGTACGATTTTTATGTAGGTAATCCCTGCCCCAGAAGATATTTAATATTTTCATTTTGCTTCTACATTCTTGAAATTTAAAAGTAATCAGGAACAGGAAAGTATGCCATATTGAAAATCCTAACCATCCATGATAGCCAGATGTTCCTGCGCGCATGCGCATAATTAGTCGCAGCATCGTTTCCTAAATTCATTTGCTATTTTTTTTTCTTTGTGCCTGAGCGAAGAAGGGTATTTCCCTTCGAAAAGCTTTGTCCATGTTCATAGTTTAATTTTAGATTTTAAGATTCAGTTTTATCCTCCTTTTACTGTTTTATTTTGGTGATTTTTACTTTACACACACACACACACACACACACACACACACATATATATATATATATATATATATATATATATATATAAGTAAAGGTTATATACAGGGCGTCCCAAAAAAATGTATACACACTTTAAATAATTATAAAGGCAGTGTTTATTAAAATACATTTCATTTTCAAAATGTAATAGAATGTACAGACATTATTTAATTGTTTTGTCAACGCCTGTTTTCAAATTGACGTCCGTTCTGGTCCAGGCACTGCTGATAACGCGAAGCAATGGAATCGCAAACATCACGAAACATTTCGTTTGGTATTTGTGTGCATTCTCGTTCAATGGCTGCTCTCAATTCAGCGACTGTTGCAGGTTTTATAGCGTAGACTTTGTCTTTTAAGTAAGTATCCCCATAAAAAAAAGTCTAGTGGTGTGAGGTCTGGTGAACGCGGAGGGTATTCTACGAAACCCCTTCGTCCAATCCACATCCACATCGTGCCAAGTACCACTCGCAATACTCCACTCTTCGGTCCGGATCATCATCTTCATTAATAGCATGGACTAATCTTGGAATGTAACTTTTCCATTGACAGCGCTTCAAAATGCGTTGGACAGACGATTCTGAAATTCCTACCTCACGACTCGCTTGCCGCACAGATTTTCTTGGACTTTGGTGATACGTTTCCAGTACTCTTTCTTGCTTTGTGGGGCTTGTCGATGTCCGTGGTCTTCCGGAACGCTTCTTGTGGACATTCTGAACAGTTCCATCGGCTTCAAACTTATCTCTAATTCGAGTGATGGTAAGTCGCGTTGGTGGATCTGTTTGAAACTCCCTCCTAAACTGTCTTTGCACTTCAACTGCGTTTTCACACTTCCAGTAGCATTTTAGAATGAATTTCGTTTGTTCAAAGCTTAGTCTGACTGCCATTATTAATTTTAATGGGTTTAACTTGGAAAGAAAGAAACATCAATTGAGCTATCAGCTGTTAAAGTGTGTATACATTTTTTTGGGACGCCCTGTATATATATATCCTGTGTGTGTGGTTGTGCTAGCTTTCCAGTGCATAATATATTTCCTCATAAATCATTAAAAGAAAGCGTATTTTATGGGGAACTTTCATAAACGTAGAAAATAAAGAAAACGGAATGAAGTAAAGGGACAAATCGAGTAAAGAGAAGAACTAAGAATAAATTTTGACGGTTTTGTCGCGATCTTTTTTTAAATACAAAGGTTGAAAGTAAATATTTAATGGCCGCGGGTTAAACTCGGATAAAAAGATACAAGATTTCCATTATATATATATATATATATATATATATATATATATATATATATATATATATATATATATATCCCCGCAAGGGGGTTCTAAGCTCGTGCTCTTGAGTGCTCTTTGTGCTCGTTTGTACGTGCTTGTTCCTGGAGGTTTCACGTGCGCCCTCCCGGCCCTAGCACCCAAGGATGATGGGGCTCGACCCTGCAGTCCTTGTCATCCTTGGTCTTTTTCCACTTCGACTGTCCCCTCCACCCTTTCTTTTTCCTCTGTCTTTCCTCTCACTTTTTCTTTGTTTTTCCGCTGAGATATGCCCTTTAAATAGAGGCGAATCGGTTCTTCCCGAACAAAAAAAAAAAATATATATATATATAATATAGGCAGAAAGCCACAGACAAGAAGGAAAGAAACATCCATCATGTTGGAGAGGGACTATATTTTGTACAATGCAACGTTTCAAGCACAAACTATGCTCATCATCAGGCAAAAAATTCTAAAAAGTTAAAAACAGAATATTAAAAACCATAATTAATAATATATTTTTTTTAACTGCAAACAACACACAGTATAATTAATGTATGTAAAGAACGACGCTTGTGTAGAAGAGCGTTCTGCACAAGATGAGGAGGGAGAACGAACAAATGTAGGAGAATTACGACTTCTGATTGATCGAGGTCCATGGTGTAGTGGATAGCATATCTGACCGGCAATCGGATGATCACGGGTTCGATTCCCGGGTGGTACCTCATTTTTCATTTGTTCGTTCTCCCTCCTCATCTTGTGCAGAACGCTCTTCTACACAAGCGTCGTTCTTTACATTATATATATAATTATATATATATATATACACAGACCGTGCATGGAATTTTTGTTCCATGCATGGTCTGTGTGTATCATAAAAAAACCTCGGGGAACCATTCTGAATTCATTCCCATATACAGGGTGTTTCAGGAGGAAAGGTCAATACTTCGGGAGGTGATAGTATCGGTCATTGTGAGAAAAAAGTTCATATGAACATATGTCTAATTCTGAATGGTTACGGAGATAGAGCGGTTTGAATCTGATGCGCGCGCAGCTCTTCCTCCCCCTTCCCTCCCCTATAACCTTGAACCATGTAAGCTGTAATGTAAGCATGTAACAAATTTGTCATTTCTGTATCTGATACCATTCAAAATGCCAATGTTTAAACATTAAATGTTAGAAACAGTAATTGGTTTCTCTTTCTTTGTTACCATTAACAATGCTTTCGTATTTGTAGATTCAAACAGCTCTATCTCCGTAACCATTCAGAATTAGACACATGTTCATATGAACTTTTTTTCTCACAATGACCGATACTATCATCTCCCGAAGTATTGACCTTTCCTCCTGAAACACCCTGTATATATATATACATATATATATATGATACACACAAACCGTGCATGGAACAAGGAACTCTTCTAGGAAAATTAAATCCACTATAGTCCGAATAAGTAATTACCATTACTTATTCGGACTATAGTGGATTTAATTTTCCAAGAAGAGTTCCTTGTTTCATGCACGCCTGTGTGTATCAAAAAACCTCAGGGAACCATTCTGAGTTCATTCACATATATATATATATATAACCTTTGGTTAGCTTCCGCCCGAATTGTTCATTCTGACGAAGGTCAAGCTTTTTCACCACCTTAGACCTACAGTTTAACGTGGAATCCGAACCACGCCCCATCAGCAGCCCAGCGTCTTAACCACTAGGCCACCTAGGGTACCCATTTATCTACCAACCACTTTTTCATTGTGTGGAAGGATGAACAGCTGGGTTTTGCTGCGCGCCGGCTGCCGTCGGGTCTCGAACCCGGGGCCGATGGATTCGTAGTCAGCGACGCTAACCACTACACCACCGAGGCGCATCCAATATATATATATATATATATATATATATATATATATAGTATATGTATATACGTAATTTTCTGATGAAGGTCAAACTTGTTCCTGCACAGCTTAACTTCGAGTCTGAACCGCCAGTCACCAGGGAAGTTCCACGCCCAGACTCGATCTCACGACCTCCCGCTGCGGAGCATTCTGGGGAATCGCGTCGCGGTCGCTATTGTGCGCGGAGCTTCCATTCTGTCAATGTAAAATCACGCGCGATTCGAGTCGTCACGACCCGAATCGTGAGTCGCGAGACGATCTTTGGGGGAAAAAAATAACTTGGAAAAAGTATATTTCTTACGGGCGAAATTTTTCTTTGAATTTGGGGCAGCACACACGTACCACAGACACTCGCTCTCTTGCCAAGTCTTTAAACTTCTCGATCCCCAACTATCAGGTCATCCCATAAGTAATGTCGTTTTTTTGCATTGCTAAACTCGCGTCGTGTTTGCGCGTGTTTCTGTGTATATTTTGTGGATAACTTTTTATTTAGACATGTTACTTCTCAGCGTAAGTGAAGTTTCATCGCGTTAACAATATTCGTTTATTTCACTCTTACGGATAAGATGGAGGTGTCATAGGAACACATTAGACATATAATGCTTTGAGTTTAGAAAAGGAAATAACGCGACTGCAGCCGCAAAAAATATTCATGATATTTATAGGGAGGAAGCTTTAAATGTAAGGAAATGTCAACGATGGTTCCGGAAGTTTACGTCCGGTGACTAGCTTAACTGATGAAGCGCGCTCGGGCAGACTTGTTGAGTTGCCAGACAACTGTAGAGATCGTGTGAACATTTGCTCTTCATTGCATTCTCGGCAACTTCAAGCACCGTTTCTGAATCGACTCATTACTGGGAATGAAAATTGGGTGCTTCATCACAGTGTTAAGTGTCATCGGCAGTGGGTTTGTGCTGGGGAATCTGCTACATCACAGCCAAGAGGATATCCGCACCCGAGGAAGGTTTTGCTGTGCGTTTGTGGAGATATTGAAGGAGTGGTTTATTTTGAACTGTTGCAGCCCAATCAAACCATTACAGCCGAAGTCTTCTGTCAGCATGTTCAAAGATTGAGTGCTGAATTGCAAACAAAACTTCTTTTGGCCAATCGCGAGGGTGTTGTGTTTGAACATGACAACGCGCGTCCTCATACTGTTCGAATCACCACTGCCAAAATTGAACAGCTTGGTTGGGAAAAAATTCCACATCCTCCGTATTCACCAGACCTTGCACCGTCAGATTACCACCTATTCAGAAGTCTTCAAAACTATCTTTCACGGGAAAGAACTTGAAAGTTTCGAGGCTATCAACATTGCCTTCTCTGAGTTTTTTGCTTCGAAACCGAAGGAATTTTATCAACATGGAAATGAAATGCTCGTAGAGAGGTGGCAGAGTCGTAGAAAGTGAAGGAAAATATATATGTGATTAAAATTTATTTTGATGTAGTTTTATTTTCATTTGGAAATAAAGGTAAAAAACATTACTTATGGGATGACCTGATAGATTCAGAAGTGATCATACCTCCCTTTTTTGCAATGGTGACTTTTTGTTTTAGTAGCAAAATGAGGATGGCCATGATGTCATCATTTAAAAGACGTCTCGGATGGAGTTGTGCCTTGGCCCGCTATAGTTGGAATTTGCTTTTATTCGCAAGAAAATGCTTCATGAAATCCAAAACAGACTATAAGCCTAAATGGGTACATCTACAATACAGGGTGACGAACGTACCGTAAACAACTGATTCGGATTTTGATATTCTTTGAACTGTGATGACAAAAACACAAAAAACATCTTTATTGCAGATCATTCACAATCCATAGCCACTTAACCTAATATACGAGTACAATCTTGCGTATTATACACTGAACGTAATAAAAAAATAAAGCCAACATAGCCATTTAACTCAACATACAAATACAATCTTATTATTACACAACTTAATATGCATGCAGCATATGTAATCTTTGCTTACCTTACAAAGGTTTCGTGTGATGATCTCTCATTTCGCGAAGGTCAAGCTTGTCGCCCCTCCACTCGAATTGGCCTGGTGAAGTAGTGCGTTTGATTCTTGCGCTCTCCACCTCACATAGCCAGGTATGCCCGGCTCATCGGGGATTGTTCTGATCCAGGAGTCTAGTCTAGTCTTTTGAAGATTTCCACTGCAACTCCCTTCGTGTTTCTTAGGTCTTTGGGCAACTGATTAAAGTTTTGGTCCTCTCACTACAAAACTATTTTCTTTCAGGGTTAAGGATGTGCCCTGTCTCGCCTTCAATTTGGGAATACGGCACAGTCTGCCGTTTCTACTGTCCACCGTTGTTTGGGGAGTTATAGGGTTCACAGTAAGATTAGGGACTAGTTTCTCCATTACTTTCCAAGTGTAAATAATGGTGTCTCTCTCCCTTCTCCTTTCCAGTGAGTATAGGTCTAGTTCGCGTAACCTTTCCCAGTAATTTAGTTCTTTGCACCCATTGATCTTGGCTGTGAAGCTTCTCTGGATCCCTTCCAGCTGTCTAATGTCTTCTTTTTTATATGGTGATGTTAGGACCGAGCAGTATTCCAATTTGGGTATTATCAGGGTTTTCAGTAGAGGAATCATTACATTCCTATCCCTTCATTTAAAGGTTCTCAATATCTGTCCCGTTATTCTCTCTGCTCTGTTTACTGCTATCTTATTTTGTGTTTCAAATTTCGCATCATCCGTCATTACAACCCCTAAATCTTTTGCTCTGGGATTTCTCTGAATTTCCTGTCCATTTGGGGTATAATATTCCATGGATTTTAGGTCTTCTCTTTTTCCGTACCGTAATAGCTGAAATTTCTCGGTGTTAAACTTCATATTGTTATCTTCCGTCCACTTGTAGATTCTGTTTATGTCGGTTTGTAGGGATCTTATGTCTTGTGGGTTTCTTATTTTTCTACTGATCTTTGTGTCATCCGCAAAGGATATTACTGTGCTGTCTCTGGTAACTTCCTCATCTGCAGTATGTCAGTTAGCATGATTATGCTACATTACAAAAATAAGGTATTGTAAACCAGCAGTTGTCTGAACCAAGACTGCCACATAGGTGAGAGGTACACAGTAACTAAAGACAGGACATTGCACAATAACACATTAGAGCTGTTTTGGACTCTAGTAATTAAATTATATATACACATATATATATATATATATATATATATATATATACACAGGGTGTCCGAGAATTATCTGTACAATTTTTGGCTGTTATTAAAAGTCAACCATGAAGTGTAGAAATTCCAGCGTTGTCCCATTTTACAGAGAATCTCGTTTTTTCTGATACCAAGTTTTGACAAGTTTTTTAGAAATTCCAGTGTGTCCGAACATTATCTGTACAATTTCATCTTTTAATAAAATTCTTGATAACACACGTAAAATTCTTAAACAAGATTATTTAGAATCTGTATTTTCAAAAGTTTCTTTTATTAAAGTAACGTTGTTACAAACATTCGATATGTGCACCATTAGTGATTCGCAAAACATCCACTCGATACTCCAAATGTTGCCATGTACGCTGCAGCATATCCACATCAATTCGCTCAATAGCAGCTGTGATTCTTGCTTTTAAATCATCAAAATGTCTGTCACCCGCGTACATTTCTAAAAAACTTGTCAAAACGTGGTATCAGAAAAAACTTAATGAGATTCTCTGTAAAATGGGACAACACTGGAATTTCTACACTTCATGGTTGACTTTTAATAACAGCCAAACATTGTACAGATAATTCTCGGACACCCGGTATATATATATATATATTTTTTTTTTCTTCTGGATTAACATTTGACACGTAGGTAGGTTACGCGGAATAAACCTAAAACTGGCAGCATACGGAAAATAATATCATAAACAACAGTTTATTTATAGCAGTTTTTCTATAGTTCCACCACAGATAGGATGTATACAATGCAGTACAGTTAGTTCTAAAAAGATAAGTTTTAACCGATTCTGAACACACACTAAATTTCCTTACTAGCATGTTACCCTGTACATACAGCTTTTTACGTTACCTCTCAATATCAAATTTATCTCGCAGCTCGTGAGTAATTACATGACCTAAGTATTTACACGTGCCTTTGACAGGTATTGTCTGACCATTCATTTCAAAAGACCCACTTGATACATGTTTCAGTAGATTACACCTAAAAATCAAAATACAACTCTTTGCCTCATTATAGGTGGTCATTTTCCATACCATATTGTTCACATATCTCTAATAGTACCCTTAACCCATGAGGGGAGGGTGACTGAAGAACAAGGTCATCAGCATACATTAAATGATTAATTTTTCACTTTCCAATGACAGCCAGTACGACTGAGTACGTGCAGTTTTTAGTTCATTGGTAAGGTCATCCATGTATATACAGGAAAGATAGGTGATAATATACCGCCTTGCCTAATTTAGTTACCTTAAAGCCTGGTGATACAGTGCTTTTCAGTCTTACAAACATGGTCTGCTCTGTATACCAGAATACACGTATCCTAAGTATATATTTAGGTACCCCTCGACACAAGAGTTTCTTGAAAAGTTTGTGATGGTTAACTCTATCAAATGCTTTTAATGCATCCAAAAAACAGGAATATCTCGGGTGGCCCCAAAAAAAAGCCTTGAGATTTGAACATCAATAACTTCAAAAATATGCCGTTCACACTTCCAAAATTTATGTAACTTTTACCTCAATCTATTGATAAGCCATCATAAAAATTTCAGACCTCTACACAAAATACTTTTTCCACAGCTGAGGGAACAATGAGGTATGGTGAAAAAAACGAATATCATAAACTGAAAACATTTTATTATTCATATCTTAACAAATATGATCATGTCCGCCGTCCTGCTTACAAACTAATCTTAACCTTTCCTTCCACGACATGATACATTTCCTGATTTCTGTTAATGTTATTTTGTCCCAACATTCGAGCATTTTTTTCTTTAATTGCATTTCTGTAAACTTTTCTGTTTGGCCTTCATAAATCTTCTCTGCTAGACTGTTCCATATGCAATAATTCATGGGATTGCAATCAGGTGATTGCGGGGGGCAGTCGTTTTTTCCAATGAAGTTGACTACATTCTGTTGTAGATAATCCTGTGTGAACTTGCTAGTATGAGCTTTAGCACTATCTTGGAGTATGAAATCATTTCCATATTACAGACGCCGACAATCAGGCGAAAGATTCTCCTCTAAAAGATTTACATAGGTTTCTGAATTAATTTTTTTATTTTCTGAAATGAAATGAATTTTCGTCTTTCCATTCCACAATACACCCGCTAATACCATGATTTTTTTGGAAAACCGACTTGTCTGGTGGTAAAGTCTCGATGGAGGAATGTCTTTCTTACGCCGATCATAAACCACATCGTTCCGGGAGTTTCGAGCAATCTCGATGGTGAAATCCTTTTCATCAGTAAAAACTATTTTTTTTTTTTTAACATCATTGGACGAAAATCTATCAATCAATTTTCTACAACGAATTTTTCTTTCAGCTCTTACATTGTTGTCACGTCTTGAAACACGGATCCTTTTAAATGCTTTAAGTCCTACCGTTCTCTGCATTCTTTGTATGGAACTTCGACTGATACCTAAATTTCTTGCAATTTTCCTAGCGTGACCCAGGTCGATCCTCTTGAGACAGGCTCATCATTTCGATCATTGCTATATTGTCTTGAGTGTAAACTGTTTTAGGCCGACCACTTCCACGCTTATGTGCCGTTGAACCGGTTACATTTAGTTTTTTAATTGTTCTATTCACAGACGTAACATTACAAGTTATTGCTGGAAGTTCCCTCAAAATTCTTGCCCCAGTCCATCTTTTTTCCAAGAAACACTTTTCAAATCACCACTTTTTCACCGTTAGTTAGAACCATAATTTGAAGGGTAAGTTTAAAAAACAGTATTTAAGATGGGCGTAGCCTATATCATCTACCGTTTTTCAGAGACTAACAGATTATCCATAGGTTAAGGAAACTACTACAAGTCTTAGAATAGTTGCCAGGTTACAGCTATACACATTTAGGATTTAGGATATTCGTTTTTTTCACTTTACCTCATTGTTCCCTCAACTGTGGAAAAAGTATTTTATATAGAGGTCTGAAATTTTTTTGATGGCTTATCAATAGATTGAGGTAAAAGTTATGTAAATTTTGGAAGTGAACTGCATGTTTTTGAAGTTATTGATGTTCAAATCTCAAGGCGTTTTTTTTTGGGCCACCCGATACATTGCTACTTGACATCTTGTACTTTAGGACGGCTTCTTTTAGCATATAAATACACATGTCCGTACCATGTTTCACTCTAAAGCCAAACTGATTGTCATAAGTCTGCAAGTAAGTACTTACCCTATTATAAATGACATATTCTAACATCTTACCAATATCCTTGGTAGCGCTTCTCCATCATCTGAATATCTTGATGGAAGCGCGCTCCTTGCTCGTCACTCACTGCACCAAGGTTTTCAGGAAAGAAATCTAAGTGGGAATGCAGGAAGTGAATTTTTAACGACATTCGAGACACCATTTCTTTGAAGGCATCAAGGAGGTTCTTGACTCCATCCTTATACGCAGGTGACTTGTTGCTTCCAAGAAAGTTTTCACATATCCATTTGAACGCCAGCCAAGCCTTCAATTCCAGCGGACTTAGGACTTTTTCAAATTCAGTGTCATTCAAAACCTCCCTTATTTGTGGCCCAACAAAAATTCCTTCCTTCAATTTTGCTGCAGTAACCTTCGGAAATTTCCTTGAAAGGTATTGGAACCCTTCAGAATTGACTTTACCCATTGCTTTAACAAAATTCTTCATTAAACCAAGTTTAATGTGAAGAGGTGGCAGATAGATCTTTTGGGGATCCACTAAAGGGACAGACTGGACATTGCTTATCCCTGGGACATATGTATACCTAAGTGGCCAGTCACTTTTGGTGTAATGTTCTATAGTGGCGCGACTGTCCCACAGGCAAAGGAAACAACAAAATTTTGTGAATCCTGACTGCATACCCATAAGCATTCCTATAACTTTTAGATCTCCACAAACATTCCATTGATGACTGTCGTATTTGATTGCCTTA
Source organism: Bathynomus jamesi (assembly GCA_023014485.1). Lineage (NCBI taxonomy): Eukaryota > Metazoa > Arthropoda > Malacostraca > Isopoda > Cirolanidae > Bathynomus > Bathynomus jamesi. Next base: position 330,385 of record JAJOZX010003417.1, on the reverse strand, counting down.
AGTAGTATATCCATATTGTCATATGTCTCTTTTAGATGGACGGAATGGGCAATGGGGATGGATGGCATTATATTACCATTATGCAAAAGAACTGCTTTCAGGCTTCTCTGCGACGAATCAATAAAGAGGCGCCACTCAGATGCCACATACGTCTGAGATATGGCTGTAAATAGTCCACTGATGTCATGGCAATAACAGAGAGGACCGTCTACTGAAAAGAATGCTGTTAATTCAAAATTCCGCTTTCGGTAGTAACTAATACGAACATTGTTCTCAAGTAAATTGTTCTCCTTTAGTCTTGAGGCGAGAAGCTCTGATTTCTCTTTAGACAGCGATAAGTCTCTAACAAGATCATTCAACTGTCCTTGGGTTAACTTTTTAGGCTCTAAATGTCTACCTTCAAAAGTGTACTCTGGTTCTGTAGATGGTCCGGAAACGCCAGTTGCACCTTCATCACTTTCCATGTCATCTATGATAGAATCTAGCCTATCACTTGGGGAATTGGAATGGGCAATGTTTCATCATGTTTTACTGGTGTACGTGCTGAATCCAAGTTTGGATATACAATCTGGTGTTTGTTCTTGGCAGAAAACCCCATTAAGTTCACACTACAAAAATAACAGTCTTCATGATGATCTCTCGGCTCCCTCCATATCATGGGTATGGCACTTGGCATTGAAGCTTTCTTTTTGTTAAGCCAATCACGTAATCCATTTGAACAGCCAGAACAGATTTGATGTGGCGCCCATGGTTTATCTTGGTCACCTAGATGGCAACCAAAGTATAGCTTGTATATTTTCTTAATGTCAGTTGTAATACTTCGTCGCTGTGTTTTAGTTGTCAACTGGCCGCATACGAAACAGAACTTGTCGGGGTCATTCTTACATTGTCGAAGCATGTTGACTGACCTGAGCAAACTATAAATTCAAAAAAATGTACACCAACTTGACACAACAAGTTCTTGGACTGGACTGATCTTTTGACACACAAAGCACGGCGTTGTTGCCTGAATCACAATGCTGCTAGACGTAAAAGCTCACACCTGAAATACATAAGATGTATAATTAAGATAATTGAAATAAATAAGATGAATAAACTAAAAAAACACAATAAAATAAACACAATCAAATGTTGAAATATTAGTATTTTGCCTATTTAAAATGGTTAAATCTGTGAAGTTATATATATGCCTTCATCTTGAAAACTATACGTGCTAGAAAAAATCTGAATGCAGTTTTGGAATCAGCGTGAAAAATGCTATCCAGCCACCACAAATTTTACTCTGATGAAAAATCTTTGTTGACCAGTGTTTTTATATGGTACCTAGTATCCTAAAATAAAAATATGAAATTCATTTGCTAAGATTTACCAGAACAATAAATCAAATGTGGAAATGTGAATCTAGAATTAGTTCAGGAAGATATTTATTTAGGGCAGAGTAGTATTCTGGTAAATTGTTGGCATATAGAAATTGAATCAAAGAGTCGGGAGTCGGTCGTTTTTACCGACTCCCTACTCTTCAAAAAAGCCCCGACTCCGACTCCTCACCTCTGCGGTTAGGTTAATTGAATGTCCAGTTAGGTTAATCGAATGCCGGTTAGGTCAACTGAATACCCGGTTAGGTTCATTGAATGAACTGTACGCCCTTGACGATTGGTTGTGTTTAGTCGTGATATTTTCGTTAAAACCAACGAAAATATCACGACTAAACCTAACCCATCGTCAAGGCGTACAGTTGACCTAACCGGGCATTCAAATTTTATCCTATGTAAATAATAGTTCTCTATTTATTATATGTTTGCAATAAATAATAAATTGTTGGGATCACTTTAACATATTGCTTCCCAGGAAGCAATCTCCTAAATTACCAACCTTTCTCTTTTTAACGTATTGCTTCCCAGGAGGGATCACTTTAACATATTGCTTCCCGAATGCTTTGGGAAGCAATATTGTTAGTGATCCGTCATTTGGATATTCACTACAAGTAAAGTTAATTAGTATTTTAATTGATTTATTACTTTGTATCCACCGAATAACCAAGTTTTTAATGTTCGAAGTCAGGCAAATTCATATCTCCCTGACGACTTGCTGCTGTGCCAAATATATGCGCTGAATTGCCAAATCTTTTTTTAAACTTAATCTTGTTTTCAATAACATGAATATTATATACTTTATAAGGTGGGTTGGGTGGAAAATAATTGTCCAAATTTCTTAACACTTAAAAATTAATTTACTTCAAGGAAAAATTTGGTGAAAGAACTAATTAATAGCCTTATTAATAGTAATAATAAGGGCAATTATAGAGAGCTTTTAAGTTATTTTGCGGAGCTAGACAGTGTTTTTGCCAGTAGATTAGTTGCAAAGGAAGGATCTTCAGGGTTTTCTGGGTTGTCGAGTACCACACAGAATGAACTTATAACTTCGATTGATAAAGTTATTGGTAACATTATTCACGAAGAAATCGAAAAAGCTCCGTTTATTTCGATTCAAGCTGACGAAACTACACTGTTCTGTTCACTGTCATTTATCAATCGTTATTAGATACGTTCATAAGTACGATGTCAAAGAGGGTTTTTATGGTTTTTCAGTGTCAGTGCAGACAGAAAAGCTAATGGTTTAGTACAATGTCAAAGTGCTTACAGTCATTTAGTAATGTAGAAAACAAATTAGTCAAGCATATGATGGAGCTGCAGTGATGGCTGGTGAATTAAACGGAGTGCGAAAGAAACTAAGACAATGTGGTTACAAATATGCTCATTTTATTCACTGTTACGCGCGATCACTGAATTTAGTTAATATTAAAGTAGCGAATCATTTACGAGGTGTCAAACTTTTTTTCTCACTTGAAGGCATTTAATAAATTTACTTCCTCAAGCACAAAAAGAGAGAATGAATTCAATAAGTTTAAAGTTACCATTCCAAGTTTAAGTGAAACGCGTTGGTGCTATCGGTCAAGAACAGTATTAGCTATATTACGTCAGTGTGGAGCATCGAAAGAGGCTTCAGAAAGCATTTTGAATGATGAAATCTCGTGGGATGAAGATAGTTTAAACCAGGCTGAAAACCTTTATGCAAAACTAGATGACTTTATTTATATTTGATGCTTTGAAGAATTACTTAGCAATGCTAAAAAACTATTTGATGTTTCACAGTGCGGGATAGTGGACATGGAATTTGAAAAAATGAAAATTAATGATTTTATTATTTTTCTGGAAGGAAAAATCAATGACTAAAGTTATAATGAGATTCTCAAAAAGACACGTGACATCGTAAGTTGTCCGATCATTCCTCCCCCTACTCAGAGACTCAGAGGAAAAGTGACAAACTTTAAAGAAATTTACTTCAGCATTCTGAATACCTCTGAAACAGCCTTGAAGGAACGATTTCAATGCATTCAGGAATTCTCATTTTTTGAGCTGTTGAATTCATTAATGTTTGCAGTATATAAATAAAATTTCCCCAAAAACTTAATAGAAGCACTTGAATATAATACAGTACAGTAATCTATTTGAGTAAAAGCTTTAACGTCAGAATTGAAATGCATCTATCAGGATTCCGATTCTTGTCATTGCAAACACGCAAAAGAAATTTGGATCATATGTAGAATTCGGACCCCAGCCTTTTTTAGTTAGCTTTATAAGGCTAACTAACGAAAATATCACGACCTAACCTAAACAATCGTTAGGTTAACTGTACGCCCTTGACGATAGGTTAGGTTAGGTCATGATATTTTCGTTAGTTAGCCTTATAAAGCTAACTAAAAAAGGCTGGGGTCCGAATTCTACATATGATCCAGAAATTTTAAAGCTTTGTCTTTACCTTGGACTTAAACAGCCTTACCTGAAACGCTCAAATTAATTCTGCTCCTTTTGACAATCCCCGTAACCAGTGTGTCAACGGAAAGAAGTTTTTCAACGCTTAACAGAATAAAGACGTACCCACGGAATACTATGTCAGAGGAAAGGCTGCCTAGTTTAGCAAGAATTACCATAAAGAAAGAAATTGTAATATCGCTAGAGAAGAATAAAATGTTGTACGACAAAGTAATTGAAGAATTTGCATTAAAACCAAGAAGATTGGAGCTCATATATAAATAAATAAGGTAAGGCGAGGTTTTATTTCCTAAATTTATACCAATTAAAAATATTCTAATTATCATATATAATACATATCACAGTGAAACAAGCCTCAAATTATACAGTATAATATGTATATATACAGGGTGTCCGAGAATTATCTGTACAATTTTTGGCTGTTATTAAAGGTCAACCATGAAGTGTAGAAATTCCAGTGTTGACCCATTTTACAGAGAATCTCATTAAGTTTTTTCTGATACCAAGTTGTGACAAGTTTTTTAGAAATTCCAGTGTGTCCGAACATTATCTGCACAATTTCATCTTTTAATAAAATTCTTGATAACACACGTAAAATTCTTAAACAAGATTATTTAGAATCTGTATTTTCAAAAGTTTCTTTTATTAAAGTAACGTTGTTACAAACATTCGATATGTGCACCATTAGTGATTCGCAAAACATCCAATCGATACTCCAAATGTTGCCATGTACGCTGCAGCATATCCACATCAATTCGCTCAATAGCAGCTGTGATTCTTGCTTTTAAATCAGCAATGTCTGTCACCCGTGTACATTTCTAAAAAACTTGTCAAAACGTGGTATCAGAAAAAACTTAATGAGATTCTCTGTAAAATGGGACAACACTGGAATTTCTACACTTCATGGTTGACTTTTAATAACAGCCAAAAATTGTACAGATAATTCTCGGACACCCGGTATATATATATATATATATATATATATATATATACAGGGTGGGCGGAAAGTAGCTCCCTATTTTGGATTGGTAAAAAAATACGTATATTATTAATTTATTTCAGAAAAAATAATATGAAAAGGTAGGCATACATGGTAGGTTTTCTCTAAAATTCAATGTGGGCTCCAACTCTTTCCACCAGCTTCTGGAGCCGCCCAGGAATGGCGTCCACTGACTTTAGCAGGAACTCCGGCGGGATGGAGGACATGACTTCCCGAATTCGGTCCTCCAGTTCTTCCAATGTCCTCGGTTTGGTGCGGTAGACTTCTTCCTTTACCCACCCCCAAAGAAAGAAGTCGCACGGTTACCGCTGAAAAACGGCAGAATCGGTTCAGTGTAACGGTGTGGTGTGGTATGACCTCAGATCAGGTTGTGGGCCCGTTCCTTCTGCGCAACACCATGAATGCTGAGCGGTACCTTGCTATGTTGCGAAACGAGGTCTGGCCGGTTGTCAGCACATGGGAGAACATCGACGATCTGATATTTATGCAAGATGGCGCCCCTCCGCACTTCGCTCTTGTTGTCCGTGAGTGGCTGGATGCCCACTTCCCTGGGCGTTGGATGGGTCGTCGTGGTCCACATCAATGGCCAGCCAGGAGCCCCGACTTGACACCGTGCGACTTCTTTCTTTAGGGGTGGGTAAAGAAAGAAGTCTGCCGCACCAAACCGAGGACATTGGAAGAACTGGAGGACCGAATTCGGGAAGTCATGTCCTCCATCCCGCCGGAGTTCCTGCTAAAGTCAGTGGACGCCATTCCTGGGCGGCTCCAGAAGCTGGTGGAAAGAGTTGGAGCCCACATTGAATTTTAGAGAAAACCTACCATGTATGCCTACCTTTTCATATTATTTCTTCTGAAATAAATGGATAATATATGTATTTTTTTACCAATCCAAAATAGGGAGCTACTTTCCGCCCACCCTGTATATATATATATATATATATATATATATATAAGCACACCGGACAAAAAATTAGTCACCCCTCTCAGAATGTACCTAATAACGGGTGACGGCGCCTTTGGCCTTCATAACCGCACGAATCCGGCGAGGCAGAGACTCTACGAGGTTGTGCATGTACTGAACATCGATTTGCTGCCACTCGTTCATCAGCCGGTCCCGAAGTTCCGCCAGAGTCCGCGCTTCACTTTCTGTTTCCAGCCTGAACAACACCTTCGACGCATTCAGGACTAAAGGCTTCATTGGACCTGCGATGTACTCGTCGCCTCCCATCATTGGAGAACAAACAAAAACGGGACTCATCGGACCAAATTACACGTTTCCAATCTGCCGCAGTCCAGTTTTTGTGCCTCTGAGCCCATTTATAACGTGCCAATTTGTGACTTGCTGTTAACAGCGGCCTCTTCCGTGGTACCCTGCTCCAGATGTCCATCGCATGCAGTTCTCGTCGCAATGTCCGTTCGGAAATTGGTCGCTGGAGAACCTCATTGGTTTCTTGGAGCAATTGTTCTCTGGTTTGAAAACGATTTGCAGTTACTAGACGAGAAACATGGCGGCGGCTCCTATTGTCGAGAATTGTTTTCCGGCCACAGTTACGCCGTCGATTGTCAGTTGATTGCGAACTACACCACTCTTTGTAAACTCGCTGGACAGTACGCGTTGACACACCAACAAATTGGACTACTTCAGACATTTTGTGTCCGTGGGCTCTGCCAAACACGATGGCTCCTTTTTGCCACTGAGTAACGTCTGCCTCACGACCCATTTTGCAAACTATATCCAACACACACTTTGTTCTTCACCACCTCACGAAACAGATCTGATCCTGTGTGCTACGTCACCGCTACTTGTCACTTACCAATGCTACATCAGCGTCCTCTGTGTGACCTTGAACTTCCTACTATCGGTGCTATTAGGGGTGACATTTTTTGTCCGGTGTGCTTATATATATATATATATATATATATATATATATATATATATATAATATATAATATATATATGAGTGGGCAAAAAAAAAAAGGGGGAGACCTCGAACTTTGGCTGTAAAATCCAAAGTTATGGTCACATTTCACTATTTTTCTCACACCCCACAAATAAGTAAATTTCCTATACGGTGAGCGGATTTCAAAGAAAACTAATGAAAGTTACAGCTTTATTGAACTTCTTTATGCCACTGGAAATTCTCCATTTACACTACTACTGCATTGTCGGGTCTGCAAAAAAAGGGAGACCTTTTAAATCCTTCATATCTCGGCAAATACGATACATAGAACCATGAAATTTTAGTATGTTAGTACTAGGTAATTTTATGGTTTGTATGCCATCTTTTAGCATCTCCTGTTTTATCGATTTTCTTGAGAAGCTTGTCCAAACCTCCTGCCAGTTGGCTTACGTTAATTAAAATTGCTTTATCAACTTGAACCTATGATTAGCAAGATTTTTCTGGAATATTCGCCATAAATCCAATTTCTCAGCTAAAATGCTAAAAGAGATGGCATACAAAACAAAATTATCTAGTACTAACATACTAAAATTTCATGGTTCTATGTATCGTATTTGCCGAGATATGAAGGATTTAAAAGGTCTCTCTTTTTTTTTTGCCAACCCGACATTGTACAGTAGTAGTAGTAGTACTGTAGTAGTGTAAATGGAGAATTCCAGTGGCATAAAGAAATGTTCACTAAATCTGTAATTTTCATTAGTTTTCTTTGAAATCCACTCACCGTATAGGAAATTTACTTAGTTGTGGGGTGTGAAAAAAAATATTGGAATGTGACCATAACTTTGGATTTTACAGCCAAAGTAATTTCGCTAAAAAATATATTTTTGAAGGGTTTTAATTTTTTTGCTTTTTTTTTAATATAATTTTGTGTAAGACGCTGCTGAACGTCAAAAGAAGAGCAGCGTAGTCAGCAAAAATTTAATATAAACAAGGGTATTTGAGTCTAGCAAAGCTGAAGTGATGTTGTTTGTGAGAGTTTATATGTGGTGTGTTGGTGGAATGCATAGCCGCTGGCTGTCAACACAGACCGGCATATTGTTGGTTATGTGGATTGTGCTAGTCTTAGTTCATATAGGTGTATTATTTTCGTGTTATTAACTTGAGTGTTCTCATCTTTTCAGAATTAATGAAGAAGATTACTTCATTTTTTGTGCCGATTAAGCGGCAGAGAATTGATACTAGTGAAGGGCAAAGTTCCCAAAGTGAAAATATTGTCCTAACTGAATGTGATAACTACAGAACAAATTACAAATTTACCAGTGAGCAATTTCAGAGACATTCATTTGAATTTTTTTCTGAGCTTCATTTCATACATCATCTACTTGCAGTTAATGAATTTAAAGTAACGCCACCCTATGCACCCTCAATGCTCCTAAGAAGAGCTATACACACTATTATCTATTTCCTGAAGTTGGTGTGCACCCCCTCCACCCCCGAAAAAAAAATCCTCGATACGGGCCTGTGTGTGTGTGTGTGTGTGTATTTTATTTATTTATTTATTTTATTTATTTATTTATTTATTTTATTTATTTATTTATTTATTTATTTATATTAAAAATGTTATTTGGAGGCGAATCTCTGACTCATAATTATTATTATTATTTTTACTATTATTATTATTATTTTAAGCTAAATATATAAATAATGTGTGAATATCGCTATAATCTGAATTTAAAAGTGATTAATTTTTCTATTTCAGCCCCCCCATTAATAATTCCTATTTCTTTGAATATTAATGGGAGAGGCACTCGGGGTAGTTATGAATTCTTCAGAAGAGGCGCCATTCTGAGGACGCACAACCGCTTTTAGCGCATTTTTACGTTGGTTCGTTCTTTCAGAAGTTTCTGTTCGTCGAACCGGCCGGAAAACCCGATTAATTGTCATAAAATGAAGGCCTCGAACCGAATTAAACCGTTTTATAATTTTGTGGTTTTATACCATACCCCGACCGTTTTTTTAAGTAAATGCTTATGGACAGATCGTTTGGACTGGTGAATCTCTACACACACACACACACACACACACACAGCTGGCTGTGGGTAGAGGGATTCCTCATTTCACTCTTCCCCTACCGGATAATACCGGTGTTATGCATAAATAATGAGAGGTAATAAAAATTCATTTTCTGCCTCACTTTGATTTTAATAGATTAATCCGAGTTCAAATTAGGTAGTAACACACACACACACACACACACACACACACACACACCAAATCTCCGCATAAGCGAGGTATAACTATTTTTTAAATCCACATGTCAAAATCTAATTAACCAAACTTAATTTCACCTAACCTAACCTTAGTGCCATCGAATCGGGAAGGGCGTGATGAATATTTCGGATGCAATTGAGGGCTCTAAGGACGGTTTCTGTCAAGTCGTTAAATAGTGAGGTACTAGCTATTCTAACCTCACCAAACCAAACGTAATCTAATCTAGCTGTAGTTCTGAAATCTTGTAAGGTCGTCCACACCTTGGCAGAAGTTTTGATTGTTCCGAAGTCTCCATTTCTTTGCAATTGCTGCGACCATCGTAAATGGATTTCGAAGTTGTTCTATCATCCAATAGCTCTTTCCAAACTCGCGTGCAGCAATAACAGATCTCTTAAGATCCATGCTTACTAATTAGGGCTGAGCATTTCCCACTCTCTTCTTAATCTCGGGAAAGAGATTCGAAAACTTTCAATCCCTGGATCCCGGCAGATTCCCGGGATTAAAAAAATGAAATAAGATTGAAGTACAGGAATAAATCGAATAACTAAACAGAAAATTTCCTTTTATTGAACAAAATCATGCTTTGGTAGAAACTTTCTAGAGACTAATAAAACTGAAATTATTGATTTAGATTGACTTAAAATAATGCCTTAAAAAACACACATGATCAATACTATTATTACTGAAAGATGTTTGGAATTTTGTGATGAATAATCCTACAGCAGAAAATGCTCTTTCCGACTCTTTTGAAGTTGGAGGAATTGTAGCCAGAGCATTAAATAGAGGTTTAAATTTTTTGTTCTATTACCAGTGGCTTCATAAACATCAATTTCTTTTGATGTTCTTTACGTCGTATCTCAGGCGCAAATCGTGTTGTTCTGTGGTTCCCATTTCTTTCCGCACAACTGCATCCAATTTTCCTTCCAAGGACCTTTGATTTGAAGATGAGTTAGAGCAAAAAACTTCGAGTTCTAGTGGTGTATCAAAAAACTGTTGGGTATCATCTACATCAGTACCTTCTGCCACTACGTCCGTCTCACTTTTTCTGAAAAGCCTGGCAAACGACTCTCTGGCAGTTTATAATGTTGATTTAGAAGGCAGTGAAAAATTAGAACAAGTTGAATTAAATGCTATTATAGGATTGTTTAAATATTTATATAATCCTACGAGCTTCTTATTACGTCTCTCTAGAAGTCTTTTTTCTACTGGTTGTTCTAAGGTGGTAGAAAAACAAGTTTTCTGTTCTCAACTCATTTATAATAAAAGCAAACACACCTTCCGCAGTAAGCAATGTTGTATCTCTGTACCAGGCTTCTCTAATCCAATTTTAACTGGTTCTAAAGATGAGATAACATTTATATACTCAAATTCTTCATCCGAAATATCCATGCCTTTTCCAATCCCAAAGTCAATCAGTGCTTTCGAAATTGGTTTTCTTGTTTGTAGAAATCTTTCCAACATTACTATCAAACTATTATACATGATTAGCAAAAATTTAATTATAAATTTTAGTAGTTAAGGTTTAACATAACAAATAAGAATAAAAATTATAAATTCTAATGAAATTTAATATAAAATATATCATTTTTTGAAATAGAAGTAAAATCCATTCTAGAAGTTTCTAGAAAGAACGAACTCAGAGATAAGATAGTGACCCATTACCAGACATTGGGTAATACAGGGTGTCCCATAAGTCCGGCATCATAGGAAAAATAATAAAAAAAGGCAAAACAAAAGCTTTTATTTACAGAACGTGCTCAGTATGTCCACCATTGTTTTCAATACACAAATTCAGACGTGATACCCAGTCAGCAAGCACACGGTGAATGATGTCAGGAGTAATGGTGTTACATGCCCCAATAATGCGCTGCCGCAAATGTTCAACACACCTAATTTTCTCTGCGTATACCAGCGCTTTCAAGTGGTCCCAGAGATAAAAATCTAGTGGCGTGAGATCCGGGCTTCTAGCTGGCCATTCCACAGGCCCTCGACGTCTTATCCAATGACCAGGGAATTGTTGGTACAGGTATTCCCTTGCTTGGGTGCTGTAATGTGCAGGAGCGCCGTCTTGCTGGGACCATGTTGGGAAATTTCCTTCTTCGTTCAAGACACTGGGAAATGCTTCTTCCTTGAGCATACGTAGGTAGGTGCCTCCAGTGACATGTTCATCGAAAAAGAGGGAGCCTATGATGCGATCCTTCCAAATGCCACACCATACCATCACCCGAGATGCACCTTGTTCCTTTGAAGAGGTATACCAGTGAGGGTTGTTTTGAGACCAGTAGCTGGTATTCTGTCGATTTACCTCACCATTTCCATAAAAAACAGCCTCGTCACTGAACAGAATGGTGGACGGGAAATTGGCATCCCGAGCATATGAATTATGGTTTGTAGAAATAGAAAAATATGAATTTCTCCTATGATGCCGGACTTATGGGACACCCTGTAGTAATAATAATAGACTATTACAGGATTTTTCAAGTAATAGTAATAGATCATATTTTTTTGGCTGTAACAGTAATAATAATAGAAGGCAAAGTAATAGATAATAGTCTATTACTTTTCTATTACAGTGGCAGTGGACATATTGTGTGAAAAAGCTGAAACAATGAACTAAATCTACTCTAAACTAAAATAAACATATGATAATAAAAACCCACTCTAATAGACAGAGTTTATTCCCACGACAGTTTCGATGCCCACTGGCATCCTCTTCGGGTGGATACAGAAAAACGAATGAACCCAAAACAAGAGGGAAAACAGTCCAGGGACCATTAAGAAATTCACACCTAGGTTATATCCCGTTCTCCCGACACCGGAAAGGCATTTTATTAAAGGGTCCCGCTTATAAGTCCATTCGCACAAATTTAAAACTACCTTCTCGTTCTATACATACAGATTCTATTTTTTACATAATTATTACATTTATTATTGCATTATTATTTATTACAGAAATTATAAATTTATTATTACATTCATTATTACATTGTTGTTTATTATACAGAAATTATAAACCGAAAAATGAATGAAAAAGGCGAGAAGGAAACAATCCAGAGACCATTAAGAAATTCACACCTAGGTTAGATCTCGTTCTCCCGACACCGGAAGGGCATTTTATTAAAGGGTCCCGCTTATAAGTACATTCGTACAAATTAAAACTATATTTTTGTTCGAAACATACAGATTCTATTATTTTGACATAATTACTGCATTTATTATTGCATTATTACATTTACGTTTATAACATTTATTATTATTACCTTTACACTTATTATTACATTTATTTTATTACCTTTATTATTATTGCATTTACATTTATTACTATTACGTTTATTATTCCATTTACATTTTACTGAAAAAACGAATGAACCAAAAGGTTTTACTCTAAGCTGGCAATGTAAGGCAAACTCGCATATTGTTTTTGGTTAACTGAAAGTTCCCGAGGGGCATAAAAAGATTTTCTGGCTTTAAAATACGCCTTTTTGATAAACCACTCAGGATATTTTAAATCCTTAAAAATGTTCCAAATCTTTGAATTTTTCGAGTCCAGCAAATGTGGGCTACAAATCCTGAGTGCTCTAAGAAACATGGAAGAAATAATTGGGCTTTTAACCCCTTCATCATGATATGAAAAATAATGAATACGAATTATAATGAGTAGGTTTTCTATAGACCGTGAAATTGGGCTTTCCGCTTTCGTTAATGACCAAAACATGTAGAAAAGGTAGTTGTTTGTCGTTCTCCCATTCATATTTAAACTTGATAGAGGGAACAAGATTATTTAATGACTGAAAGAAAGTGTCAAAGTTGTTCCAGTAGTCAGGCCAAAATGAGAAAATATCATCTACATAACGAAACCAAATTATATTCCTGGGACATTGTTTGCAACAGTTCCGACTCATAATATTCCATGTATAATGTACTCAGTATTGGGGATAAAGGGGACCCCATTCCCATACCAAAACGTTGCAAATAAAATTCTTCACCGAAGGAGAAGGCATTATTGGTGACACAGTTTTATCAGTTCTAAAAATACAGATGTGGGCGTGCCTAGTTCTACGTTACATGTTGGCAATTTTCTATATAAAAAACTAAATACATCATCAAAGGGCTTAGAAAGAGTAAAACCTTTGACGAAAGATTTTAAGTTTGCTTTGGCGTTCAAATATTCGTCTACTGTAAAAAAGTAAATTAGTTAGGCTTGTTCCTGTTTTGCAACGTTATTCCTAGCTCTACAGCATTCCCTGTAAAAGTTGTGATTTAGTATACGTGGGAGAAACTGGAAGAAATATTGAAACCCGTATTAAAGAACACACATATGCCTTCAGAAGTTGCAATACTAATAATGCCATTTTTTTTTATCACGCCAGCCAAAATGATCATGCTATGGATTGGGAATCAAGTAAGTTACTTTATAAATGCAATAATTATGTCAAACTAAAAATAATAGAATCTGTATGGATAGAACAAGTGTGAATTTCTTAAAGGTCTCTGGATTGTTTTCTTACTCGCTTTTGGTTCATTCGTTTTTTCGGTAAAATGTAAATGGAATAATAAACGTAATAGTAATAAATGCAAATGTAATAATAAAAGTAATAAATGTGGAAATAAATGTAAATGCAATAATAATAAATGTAATAATAAAGGTAATAAAATAAGTGTAATAAGTGTAAAGGTAATAATAATGTTAAAAACGTAAATGTAATAATAAATGCAGTAATTATGTCAAAATAATAGAATCTGTATGTATAGAACAAGAAGATAGTTTTAAATTTGTGCGAATGTACTTATAAGCGGGACCCTTCAATAAAATGCTCTAACGGTGTCGGGAGAACGGGATCTAACCTAGGTGCGAATTTCTTAATGGTCCCTGGACTGTTTTCCCTCGTTTTTGGTTCATTCGTTTTTCTGTATCCACCCGAAGAAGATGCCAGTGGGCATCGAAACTGTTGTGGAAATAAACTCTGTCTGTTAGAGTGGGTTTTTATTATTATATTTTGACCTTCACGTAGAAAAGTGAAATTTTTTGCATTTATAAAATAAACAGGTATGAACTCATATTGTGGCAAATTTTCCCTTCAATAAAGTCAAATTTATCAAGACCAACAGTCTTTGAAATTGTAATGATTTGGTTGAAACAAATATTTAACACTGCTTCTCATTGCATTTAAATTGACATAAAGATCCTTTTCAAATGAGTGAAGTACCCAACATACAAAAGTAATAGTAATAGGTGACCAAGTATGATGATAGTAATAGAAGAAATCAAAAGTAATAGTAATAGAAACCCAGTAATAGACCCCATGTCTGGTCATTACCCAATCAATTTTCAGTTTCACTTTTCAGTAGGAAGAAAATTATCATATTTAACCCCACACTCGAGCGAAAACGGTTTTCAAAGTTTAAAAAACAGGTGAACAAAAACTTCAATTGCATGAAATAAATATACCTCGTAATAAAACTGTGTTTAAAAGTCTTCCCTGAAAATAGAATACTGGGAAATCCCGGGATCGATGACAGTTTTTCCGGGAAATGAGCAGTCTACTTTACTTCCGGATCCCGGGATCCCGGATGCCCAGCCCTATTACTAATGTCTTGGTACAATCATTCGTCTTCCATGAAGATTCAAGGAGAAAATTTTAGAATTTAGAGTTGCTAATAGTCTCTAATCACTAAACAGCCAACTACTGATAAAAAAATTAATTCTTCAAGCTTAAGGTGGACACACGAAGTATTAAAGGATTTTGTAAATAAATGTACGAAAACTTTTGCATTTAATTTTTTTTTAATTTTTCCCCAAATTCTTTCATGTTTTACATTATATGTTGGAGTTAAACTAATTTTATTTGTTAAATTTTTCCAAACGAATGGTAAACTTTTCCTAATTATCCTATGCATAGTACAAAAGATAGACAAATATAACTGAAGTATTTCTCTGTACGAATACTTAAGCGCCACTATATTATATATATATATATATATATATATTATATATATATATATATATATATATATATATATATATATATATATATAGGGTGGGCCGTAAGTTTCCATACATAGGAAAAATAAACATTTTTTTATGGACAACCATTTTTATTTATATAATATGCTCTACATGGTTGCCATTGTTTTGAAAACACATTTCAATACGTGTTCCCCACTGTTGATGAACACGCATTAGCACAGTTGACGTTATGCTTGTAATGGCGTTGGTGATACGTTCCTTTAGATGATTTATGTCTCGTATCTTTTCCTGATACACCATGGCCTTCAAGTGCCCCCAAAGATAGAAATCAAGGGGGGTGAGATCTGGGGATCTGGGAGGCCACTCCACAGGACCACGCCGACCAATCCAAGCATCCGGAAACTGCTGCTGATCCAAATACCGACGCACGTGAAGACCATAATGAGGTGGAGCTCCATCTTGCTGGAAGTAAACTGGGAAGTTACCTTCCTCGTTTAGCAGGGATGGGAAAATCTCTTCTTGCGACATGTTAAGATACCTTTCGGCATTAAGATTTCCACTGACAAAAATTGGTCCAATAATTCTGTCACCC
Organism: Bathynomus jamesi; assembly: GCA_023014485.1. Classification (NCBI taxonomy): domain Eukaryota; kingdom Metazoa; phylum Arthropoda; class Malacostraca; order Isopoda; family Cirolanidae; genus Bathynomus; species Bathynomus jamesi. Next base: position 314,820 of record JAJOZX010003417.1, on the reverse strand, counting down.
CATATCCCGGCCCACACCATCACTTTACCGGCACCTTGCATCTTCGTCGGACTCAGCCAGTTAGAGTTAGCATTACTCCAATAACGTATGTTTTGCCGATTAACCTCTCCATTGACGTAAAAATTTGCTTCATCAGTAAACAAGATCTTACGTCAAACGCATATTCTTAGGGTATCTGAAACATAAAAACAAACGTTTAATTTTTCCTATGTATGGAAACTTACGGCCCACCCTGTATATATATATATATATATATATATATTAGTGGCGTACGGATCACCGATTTGATGTGGCTAAGAAAGTAGGCTTACTATAATTATTGAATAAAATTGAAATGAATAATTAGGGGTCACCAATTTATAGTTACCAGTTTATAGCGTAAAGTTGGCACTATAATAATAATGGTTAATTGATTGTTAATGATAAGGCTGGAGTCACCATGTTTTGTGTTCAATTAGGAAAATAAATCTATTTGTTCACAGCGATTAACAGTTCATTAAAGGTATTTATAGTGATTAACAATTATATAACGGCATTTATGCTATACTAACGATGACCGATTCTTAGCAATAAGGAATGGTTATACAGTCTAATTGTTAAGTACGCTAATTCGGATAGGCTAATGAGATGTGCAGAGGTGAACACAGAATAAATAATGAAGCCTATTGATAACTGAAATAATGTAAGTACGGTTGGTACAGTAAATGGATTAGGTCGTTAAGAATGAAATGCATAAAAAGGCACATAAACAATCGGATGCAAGATAAGTAAATTATATGAATGAACACAATAACAAAATGATACAAAACTACGGTATTGGTACAACACTTGAATAGGCCTACTGCGACCTTAACGAGTGTGTTAGTTTGAAACGGTAATGAAGGCACTTTTAGGGCGTACGCAATTAGGCAGAGCTTGTGGAACCACGACGTAACAAAAACAATGTAGGCCGAGTGAGGGCCGACAAGAGGCTTACCGCGACGCTGGATAACTCTGAAGACGTGTTGAGGGCCTATGTGAAGGAGGATGTGCTGAGGATATGTTGAGATACTTCTTGAACGGTCGCCGATCGAATTGTGGTGAAGGATGAGTGAAGCTAGGGCCAGAAGGATGTCGCCTCAAGTGTTGATTCTCTTCGTGTATTGTTGAGCTGTTGCTTGTGGGACTTGGGCCGGCTGAGGTCGAACGGCGCTGGGTTTCGAAGGATTGCTTCTGCAGGCGGACTGGCCTTACCGGCGAGAGGATGAGTGTTGAAGGCTGGTAGAGACTTGTTGAAAAGGGGGGCCAACGGAAACGCTTGCAGCAGTGGAGGTTGCTTCTTGCAGGATGAAATTGTTGAGGGCCTTGATGATAGACTTCGTGTATGCTCGACCGGAGCCTTGAAGGAACAGCGGGTGGCGTGATGAGTGGTGCTACTGACGAAGGTGCAGAGAGTGAGACGTGACGACCAAAACGAGAAAATAGCGAGTGAGTGATTTAAGAAAACCTGCATTTTATAGGCCTTGGTGACGTCCTCTGGTGGTCGTTTCGGGAAATACCACAAAATATGTGTTTCCTCTGTGGGCCTGTTTCATGCCCACGTGTGTAGCCTTTGCTTTGATTCCATGACTGATTGAGAACGGCGAGGAAAGGATTTCCGGTCGGCCTCTATATATATATATGGTGAATTGAAGTCTGGTCCCACGTGCGATTTTTATTGAGAAGTAACTTGTATGTAGACCGCAAACTTCAAAATTTCTTGTAAAGTAAGAAAAAATTTAGTGGTAAGTGGTTCGCTGGATAATAACAGGGTCATTCAAGCGGGACACCTCGTCCTGTCGTATCCGCTTGCCACGTAGTTTGCGGTGTTTTGAAAACTAATTTCTAAGATTAAATTATAATAAAAAATTACGTTTCTCGTAAAGTAATTGAATTAAAATAATGTCTTAAGAAAAGTAGTTCAATTTGAGTATTTCGTTTCTTCAGTTAGAAATTATAATTACTTCTCCTTCAAAGTAATTGATTTAATTTCTCGTTAAGTATTTCAAAGCTTGAAACTGAAGGAGAAATGATATGCAGTGGTATGAAATACCCAAGTTCTTTGAATAAAGGTATCAGTTGTACGTTTTGTCGAACGCTATTCATATGAGCGAAATTATCTATTCACCCCAAGAAATTAGATTCCATTAAATGAACTGAAATAGGGTTGTCCAATTCATTTTAGTGTATTGTCAGTGGTGTCCTCACTTTTTAATATAAAGTTATGATGAAGTAATGCTCACAAATATTATGGCATAACATAAGTAGGGTAAAGATAGCAATGGTCGCGCATCAGTCCTAATGTCGCGCATTTGACTTAGAAAACTCCCCACAAAATACCTTTACGGTGAAGGAAGTAAAATTGATGCGAAACATTGCTTCTGGTAACTTCGTTACGGGGAGTGCTGGAACTCCCGTTCATCCTGTCATTGTTCTCCTTAGCTGAACTTTTTCCGTGTCTCATCTACCGTGTGAGAAGTCCAGCATGCTCTCAGACACACGCTTCTCCCTCTATTCCTCATTACATTTACATATGCATCTTCCTACAGTTTTTTCAAAATTTAAAAAAAAGGTATAGTTTTTAACACTCTCGACGACCTTGATTTCGACTCTTCTCTTAGTGATTAATTACCGAAAAAATAATTTAGTAAATCTTAATTAATTAAACTAATTGCCGACACGCAAAGAACTAAAAAAGTTTCGAAAGGAGTGTGCCAACGTCTCTAATGAAATGTTACCCAATGTTCAAACTAGTTTATGTAAGTGAAGTGACGTGTGTAAACGTGTTCACAGCCTGTAGTTTGAACATTTACCAGTTTACCACGTTTTTTTTTATTTTCTTATTTTCTGTTGTAAACAAATCAAACTTTTTCGAAAGATTTAAAAAATAATACATTGTATAAACATATGCAATATTAAATAGTTTGAACCATCACATCCTTAGATTTATTTTATGTTCGTATTTGTATTCGATTTTGTATTCATTAAGAAGTAATGAGAAAGATTCTTATCGGATATATGTTTGTTGTCCAGAAGCAGGATAGATTTTCAGGCAAAATCTTTTCTCAAAAATTTCATTTGTTTACAACCACAAAATAAGAAATTAACAATGCCAATTACGTGGAATCCCTAAAATATTCAGGGATTTCGTGTAAGGTTAAGTCGTGGTATTTCGGTTAAACTTACAGGAAAGTTATTGACTGCCCGGTTAAGTCAATTGTATGCCCTTGACGATTGGTTAGGTTAAGTCGTGATATTTTCGTTAAAACTAACGAAAATATCACTACTTAACCTTACTTGAAATCCCTAGTTACACAGATTCCCTGTAACATACATACATACAGTATATATATATATATATATATATATATATATATATATATATATATATATATATATATATATTATAACTGCAAACACGCAGTATAATTAACGTAAAGAACGACGCTTTGTATAGGAGAATTATCCGTGCGAGATGAGAGCGAAAGAACGAAACAAATGAAAAAATGAGGTACCCACCCGGGAATCGAACCCGGGATCTTCCGATTGCCGGTCAGATATGATAACCACTACACCACAGGCCTCACCCAAACAAATGCCGTAATTCCTCTACATACGCGCAGAAACCAATGCCCCAAAGGGGCAATCGGAAGATCCCGGGTTCGATTCCCGGGTGGGTACCTCATTTTTTCATTTGTTTCGTTCTTTCGCTCTCATCTCGCGCGGGTAATTCTCCTATACAAAGTGTTGTTCTTTACGTTTATATATATATATATATATATATATATATATATGATTCCATTATATGATTCCATGTGTTGTCGTTCGGGACAAAAAAAAAGGACAAGTTTTGACACTTGTGTACTTAGCCAAAAATGTCTGAGAGAGTTGGTTGGAGTCAAATACTTTTTTATTTGCAACCCAAGATGTCTCTAATTACCAAATGATTATTTATTCATTTTTCTGCTATACTTTTCAACCAGGAAGTGAGTAAGTGGAGTGTCGTACGGGACAAGTAAAAAAAGTGTCGTACGTCACATTTGTCCACAACCCTTTAACTGAAATAATTTTCCTTCTAACATAAAAGTGCTTATGGGAAAGCATTGTAATTGATGACAACTGGTTAACAGAATTATACAATGATTTTTTATATACTGTATATACCCAAACGCCTCTCTGACCGCAGTGAGGTCGCGTCAGGAACAGGCAGGAAACGCCTCAATCGCTCACAATCACTTCATCAGCTGACATGACAATAATGCACCTGCATCAGGGCAACAATTCCACAGCCCAGCCCCGCAGATTACTACAGGAGTTTACCCAGACCGCTTCATACACCCTGAGGCGGCACATTGCCAGCCCGTCGCCCCCCCCCCCCCCCCCCGTATACCACATCGCTCCACTTTTTTCTATCCAGACATCCAGGCCCCGCTGACCCGAAGCTTCTTTCACCCTATCCCTCCTTACCCTCTTCCCAACCCCGAACTAAAGATTAAAGGCATAGATAAACTATAAGATTATTTTCTTTTTGTTGACTGGTTCATTTATCCATACCACTGTGTATTTGAGGGTAAAAGCTGGGAAGTGACGCAAAGTCAGTGTCATACGGGACACGATGGTGGTGTATGGGACAAAGTGTCGTACAGGATTCGTGAATAATTGAAGATTTACACATTTCTAACAGAATTATCAAAGAATATAAGCCCTTGTTGCTTAGGGCATGAAGTTAGAAAATCGTGAATATCATACTGACGCAACATCCAGTAGTTGAATGAGAATTTTTATTTTTATTTTTCACGTGTAACCCGTTTTTAGCTAAGAAAATTTCAATTTCTAATATTTGTACATGAAGGCTGACCTATCTCAAATTCTCAAGCATACCATAATGGAAAATAACTGCTAGAATGATAGTGGTAGAATGCAGACTGCTTTCATATTGATCGAAAATTATAGAAATGAGCTAAGACAACTACTGCGGCTGTTAAATGGTTAAAACATTGACAAAAAGTTATTTTTGCAAATTTTTTTTACTGAATTCTAAAAATATAGCATTTTGGGCTTTGAAAAAGATGAAAGCCAAATGAATTGAAACACTGATTTTCAACTGTTCATGTCCACCTTTTTATGGAATCGCCCGTATATATATATATATATATCAGTGGCGACTGGTGAACGTTTCATCTAGGCACGCAAACAAATTAAAAAACACAACTCGGCACAAAAACCAATTGAGAGTGCCGTAGGCACGAGCCTAATGGCTCGGGGGTCTGGGGTGAGCTGTAGCTTCCCTAGCGGGGTCCAGGCGGAGCACGGAAGCCAACGCTTTTCTGTATTTTCAGAATCATTTTCTAACAGGATTTAATATATCTTTGGGAATTTTCCAGATTAGCTGCAGTTGGACTGCTGTTGGACCCAATCACTTTTTTCAAAAAAAGACCTTTATTGGTTCTTAATCCCCCCCCCCCCCCCCCCCCCCCCCCGGAAGAGTCGATTTAAGCCAAAAAATAAAAAGTTCAGAAAAGTTTGAAGATTAAGCGGAAGGCAAATTTTATTATATGGGTAACTTAATCTTGAGATACAACAAAAAAGAAAAATTTAAGGGACTTCCTTTTAGCTATTGTATTCAAATCTATAATTTGATACCGATATCTTAATTAAATGATAAAATACAATGTTGAAACTTAATAGGTACGGTACTATGGTCTAAAAATTTGCAGATATTCAGTGCAAGGGTACGGCTGACTTCCAGTTGTTGCAGAATGGTCCTCTACTCCATAGGGAGGTAGAGGGATGCGGCCCACTCTGCCTCTCCTAACCTTCTTCCCAAGGAGATTCCTCTGAAATTGTTAGTCTTAATTTACCTTGGGGCTAATTTTAATTTAATACGAGTAGGTAGCCAGCAGAGCTGGGCACTTGCGTTTTTTTGCGCGTTTTTTTGCGGTACTGCGGTACTACTACCGCACTACCAAACCGGTACCGCATAACGCAGTACCGCAAAGGATCGCTGAAAGTACAGCAGTACCGCTACCGCATTCAAATTTCCCGCGGTACTTTCCGCGGTACCGACCAACACGGCAGTACCGCAGTACCGCAAAAAAAAACGCAAGTGCCCAGCTCTGGTAGCCAGGTCTATATGAGTAATTGTAAAATTTAATATAATAAGACCATAAGTAGATTCTAAAAGCTGATTTCCAGCTCTAATATTTCATTGTGTTCAATTTTGAAAATACCCTTAAATTAATAAATTGGCCAGATAAAAATTTGCAATATTAAATTTAATGGCAAAAGTTGCCTGTGATAGTTCAATATGATAGTACTGTAGTTCAGTACGAGTATATTGAACTAAATATGAAATATGAAAATATATTGGCCGAAATTTGATTTGACGCGAGATCTTTATTAAGAATCTGCATAAATTTAATTACCCAACCTAGCTACAAAATCCAAGAATATGGAAACTTTCTGATTTTTGTCGCCCTTATTTGAATGGGAGCGTTCTGAAACCTGCGGGTCGTATTATAAATTTTATAAAATGGATTAAGCTTAATTAGGGCCTACCCTAACTGATTAAGCTTTAAATTCAAGTAACCTGGCCAAATTAGGTCGGTTTTGGTAATGTAAATTTATAAATATTCATCTATATACTAAACTTTAAATAGACTATAGCCTAACAAGGCTTGTTGTTGTTGTGGGTGAATTAGCCCTAAACAGCAAAGGTCAGAGTTAACTACAAATCATTGAAATGACTACGGTAGTAATGAAGTATTGAGGAATCTCCAGTTTATTTTTACGGTCATGACTGCTGGAATTAATGATAAAGAGTTATCATTAATGGGAAGTATTGTTTTAGTCAAATGCATCAAGTTTGGCTGAATAATCCTGACCTTCACCATTTAATTCCTTCTTGGTTCAGTGACTGCTGCTGTTTGGAAATCTTAGGGTCGGGACGACCACGGGCCCCGTATCTCCTTTCCCCTCTATGATCCTGTTGTCTTGCATGGAGAAAAATGTATAACTGCAGTGGGGGTTGCTTGCACGACAAAATTCTAAAATTCCAGTATGAACGGTGAAAGCGTGAGCTCCGAGAGCAAAATTGTTGTCGGTAGGTCCGAGAATCGGATAGATCTTATTGTCGTCTGGAAAGCTGAGAGTCGCGGCGAATCTGTCGATTTTTCGAGGTGTCTTCTGCTTTTCAATTTTGCCTCTTCTGCGCAGATCGTTGCGCATTTCCTGGAAAGGAAAAAAAAATTCTCTCCCACAGTATTTATTCTTAATTTTTATGGCTCCCGTTTTTCTTGTAGGTGTTATGATGATTTTGAATTTCAGGTTAGGATGTTAAAGCCTCTAAGATGGTTGAACTTTGTAAATAAAAGAAGCCTTATTAAGCATACAATTAATTTTCTAATTTAATCTGAGGTTTTCTTTTTTTTTTTTACAGTACGATACCGTACCTTTTAAGGTAGAAAAACTTGATCCATTTTAAGAATTATAAAAAAAAAAAATTTGCTTAGGCAAAGTTTTCAATAAAAAAAATTTTCTGGAAAATTTCTATTTGTGAAATTATTTTTTTTGGCTTAAAAGGAAGTATTGTGGAGAAATAATAATCTATAAATAGCATTTTTTTTAAAAAAGTGATTAGAAAATGTTCAAAAACAGGCCAAAAAGTTTGTAAAATTACTCGTCAAATTATACATAAAATCTTACCTGAAACTTTTATTCAAAATTATTTATTTGAACTGAAAATACCCTCCGAGGTTTTTTTCAAAATTCTTCAGTGACTATGTTGTAAAAATGTTCTCTCTTCTCCATCACTTTTCTTAAAGAAGACTTTTCACTTGAAATCAAGAAGAGATTTGACAGCCTTGCTTGACTTTGTGCATTTCGCAAATAAGTTTTTATTCTTTTTAGTGCAGAAAAAGATCGTTCTCCGGATGAAGTTGAAATTAGTAAAGTTAAAACCAAATTCCTTAACCCATCATATCCCGTATTGAAAGTTGTCATTGTTTTTACGATTATGTGACCCACTACTTCGAGGAATAATTAATAAAACAATCATAGGGCTAAAGAATTATTATTATTATTAAGAATTATTATTAAAGAATTATTATGAAGATTGAAATTAATTAAAGACGGCTTGGCATCTCAACGACATCTATCTAGTTTCCATTTGTCCTCACCCGGTTTTGAAACAGCCAAAAAGCGGGATCGAAAACTGCATTCAATCGAACAAATGATGAGTTCCTCAATGATAAAACTTATTTTCTATTATATAAAGATCGAATTTTGCATCGATTCTATTTAGAATATGAATTATTAGGAATTGTTGACTTTTAAACTTTTGACACGCAATATTTAAGGTTTCAGTGGTTAAAAGGACTAATATGAAGTGAACATAGTCGAGATAAACAATAAACTTGTTTATTTCACAAACAAATAAGATTCATTTTAGTATGTTTTTGGCGAGAAGCCGATGCACCGATTCTTCTAAAAAAAAATCAGATGGAATTTTATGCCATAAGGACGGGAAAATAACGGTCATTTTGCTGTGTCGTGGAAGATCAATCCATCTTTCAGCGATTTTGTTAAGAGATTCTGTATTTGGTGATCGTTACTTATATATTAATATTGCTCTAAAACCTAATATTTATTTACATTTTAGAAGGTATATATATATATATTTTACTGTTCCATTTTTAATCATCTATTGCTTTAAAAGGTCTGTATTTTTTTAACTGAAATAGAAGCATGAAATTTTTACTGTACCTTCTCTACACATGGGGAATTAGTGCCTTAGTGCAAAACATGCTCTTTGTGACGCTCATTAACTCTACACACGTACAACAAAATTTTGTGTACTGTGGACAGAGTACCTACTAAAATCTGAGAAATTTCTTATTAAAATGATGCTTTCAAGTTTAAATTCTTCTATTCTGTGTGTGTGTGGGGGGGGGGGGACTCTGTTTAACCACTTTCTCTTAACCCAGTGGTTCTTAACATTTTTAGGCTGCGACCCAAATTTTCGTCGCTGGGCTAGCTCGGCGACCCATGCCTTCAGACAGTTCACTCGTTGTGTTTCGGGAGGCTTTCGCTGCGCGAAGTGCAGCGGGCGTTCAAATATTCAGGGTGTCCCATAAGGTCGGTCTCGGAAAACCTATTTCGGAGGCCTTTTCCTCATCAGTGTAACTCACTTCCATATTAGCCATTGCGTGTTATTCTACCTACAACAAAAATAAAGGTCCCCAAACAAGATATCAATTTGAACATTTGTTTCAGTTCTAATGTATTACTTTTGTAAATTTAATTTAAAATGGATTTCCTTCGGAGACCGAAATTCTAGGATACGCTAGCTATATATATATATATATATATATATATATATATATATATATATATATATATATATATATATATATATATATTTCCAAATGCCATTTCTGCATTTGAAGTATAAAAATAAAATTTATTTGTTGTTGAAAGTGAAATGTGAATGGGGAGTTCGACCAATGTAGAGATTTATTTGTGTTTTGTGACACCTTGTTTGAACACCAGATTGATTCGTCTGTTTTGAAAGCTCTTCTCATCCTTTCGCGTGACATATTGTAGAAGTTGAATTATGTAACCATTTGTGTACGGATCAACTGGCGTTGTATTGATGTGACATTCTGCTACATCGTCTTCTTCAGGGGATCTTCCCTCTCTCTTTTTGCACTAAACTTTTTCATCACTTTTGTTTTATATATATACTCGGGTGGTCCGAAAAAAATGACGCATTTTTTAAAAATTAATATCTCAGTAACCCCCTTCCTTATCATGACAATTTTTATATGCAAGATACTTTCAAACTTCTTTTTTTGAATGCAAGAAACGGAATTCTGATATCTTTTATAGTTTTCTCGCAATTAACAAAAGTAACAACATGGGTCAAAAAAACGAATATCATGAGAAAGGAAAAATTTAATCAGAAATTTAACTAATTAATTTACAGTAAATGATCGATTGGACCACCACTCTGTTGACACACTAATCTAAGTCTTTTCTTCCACACAAAAAAAAAACTTCTTACTTCATTAATGCCAATTTCTTGCCAAGATTCAAGTATTTTACTTTTTAATTCTGATTCGGTGAATTTTTCTCGTCGACCTCGGTAAACCTTCTCTTTTAGTAACCCAAGTTGAGTAGTCCATAGGATTACAATCTGGGCTTTGTGGTGGCCACTCATTTTTCGTTATTAATTTTGGTGTATTGCTAATCAGAAACGACTGTGTGGCGTAGCTTGTATGCGACGGTGCTCCATCTTGTTGAAATATGAAATCATTTTCTTGATACAGGCGACGACAATCCGGCAACAATTTTGTTCTTAAAAGTTCAATGTAATTTGCAGAATTCACCTTTGTCTTTTCAGTTTCAATAAAATGAACATCTGTCTTGCCATTCCAAGAGACCCCTGCAGATATCATAACCTTTTTGGAGAATCTTGACGTTTCATGATACAATCTGTTTATTGAAATGTCACACTTTTTACCACGCCCGTAGACAACATCATTTTGACGGTTTCGCGGAATTTCTAGAGTGAAATCTTTTTCATCCGTGAAGACTATCTTTTTAATATCAACGACAGAGAAATTATCAAGTAACTTTCTGCACCTTGTTTTTCTTTTATCCTTAACAGTATCACTTTTTCTAGAAGATACTATTCTTTTGAAGGCTTTTAGTTTTTGTGCTTTAATTATTCGGTGTACAGAAGTCTTTCCAATATTCAAATGTTTAGCAATTGTTCTTTGTGACAAATGACTTCCTGGTTTATCTTCTTGAGAGCAGATTTTATCGTTGATGTAATCCACATTTTCTGGAACCGAAGCTGTTTTAGGTCTACCGCTTCCTGGTTTTCTGGCAGTACTTCCCGATTCGCGAATCTTCTTTAAGAGTCTTTCCACTGCACGCCTTTTCCACTTTTTGCCGGGAAACTCTTGCAATAACCTTCCAGTCTTCCATCCTTTTCACAGTAACAATTTTAATGAGAATACGATCTTCCTCTGACAACATCATTAAGGGTACTGACGAATTGTTAAAAAATAAAAATATCCACAATTTGACTTGTTCATTCCTGTAGAGTTTTGTAATAACTTGCAAAAATATCGCATGATATCGTATAAAAATGATATCGTATAAAAAACGGATATTATATAGCGATTTTTGTTTTTTGACCCATGTTGTTACTTTTGTTAATTGCGAGAAAACTATAAAAGATATCAGAATTCCGTTTCTTGCATTCAAAAAAAGAAGTTTGAAAGTATCTTGCATATAAAAATTGTCATGATAAGGAAGGGGGTTACTGAGATATTAATTTTTAAAAAATGCGTCATTTTTTTCGGACCACCCGATATATATATATATATTATATATATATATATATATATATATATATATATATATCAGTGGTGACTCCTGCACTCGGGCTTCTCGGGCTGAGCCCGAGAGGCAAGGGGCAAGGAGAAGTATGAGAGATAAAATTGTGTATTTATAGATTTAAGTTTTAAAAAAAAAGTTTTAAATATAAATTGTAAAAATGGTTTTTGGCTGGTAGTATGTTACTATTTTTCTGTCTTGCCTTCGTCACACAAGGAAATTTTGAGCGCATTTGGATACCCTTTTACTACCTATAAAAAACTATATTGACACATTAAGTTTTCGTGTAATTTTTCAAGTCCTTTACTCGGGCGCAAGACATTACGCCCGAGAAAGTATAAGTAATATCGTATATTTAAAGTTCTTTTAATGAATAATTATTTGCTTGCATACGGTTACATAATAGTCCTTCTAATTCTCATTAAATAAAATACGTTTTTCCTCCTATTAATTTTTTTTATAAAGAAAAAAACATTTCAACTCGGGCTTATATCCTTCGGCCTTGTAGAGGCACAATTTTTAATTCTGGCGATACATGGTAACTTTCTACATTTCGATGAGCGTGCCTTCAACTGCCTTCAACTGCCTTGGGCCGCTGGGCGGCGGTGCAGTTTGATTTTTGCAGCAATGTGAGGTGGCTCGCTTTTCTTAAATAATCTTATGTATTTTTAATATTATAAGTATTCTTAATGCTTTACAAACTAAATATCCAAATGTAATTGACTCCAAATCCTTAGTTAACGAATTGAAATATCTTTATCGTGACAGTGACTTTAGAAAATGCAAATCTGCAAATGAAATTTTAGAAGTCTTTCACGAACTAGGATTATTGTCTGCGATGTCGGAAACCACAAAGCTGATTCAGCTCCTTACCATACCTGTAACTTCTGTTTCAAATGAAAGAAGTTTCTCTGTTCTTGATCGAATTAGATCATATTTAAGAAACACACTGGCTCAAGAACGGCTCTCGTCCCTGGCTAGGATTTCAATTGAAAAAGAAATACTGATTGATTTAGAAAGCAAAAAGGAATTACATGACCGAATATTAAAGGAATTTGCTTTAAAACCAAGACGTTTCGATTTTATGTTCAAGTAAATAAAATTCAAATAATTTTTTTTACCGAGGTATGTATTTATTTATTTTATTGATAATCTTAAGTTATTGTCATGCATTTAAATGTCGGCTCATATGTAGACTTGAAAATTTAAAAAGAGCCCGAATAGTCTTGAAGAGCTGGAGTCGCCACTGATATATATATATATATATATATCTATCAGTGGCGTGCAGTCAGGGTAAGTGGGGCATGCGCCGCCTACCCAGTTAAAGGTCAAATTACAAAGTCAGTATATAACTACAGTAATCGAAAACTAATATAAAGTTATGACACACACACACACACACATGTTAACCCCTCCGTCTATGGCCCGGGGTGGTTCGAAGTCGACGGGGGTTCTAGTTAGGTGGCAGCAACGGATGTGTGACTTGCAGTAGTTTTCTTCTATATTACTCTCCGAGTTCTTCTATAGTGGCTCGGAGGACTTTGATAGACTTACTAAAAATGCTGAAGGTTCCGGATTCTTCTTATAGCGTATCCGGAAAGTTTAATGACTAAGTTCTTCTGAAGAGAGCAAGGCTCGAAGGATAAGATAAAAACTATCTTCAACTGTAAATTTACTGCTAAAATGTACAGGTAGTGCTCAGCCTCTGAATTAGCTTCTGAATGACAATGGAACATTTTTACTGGGTTTATATACTCAAAAACTGCTAACATCATTATTATTAAATGCTAAAAAGGCTGTATTATTTTTGCACAATATTCAAAAGTAAAGTAAATTTTTAGCTGTGGTAAGGCTTGAACGAGTAAACAAAATATTTGAAGACGAAACCATATTTTTATCTTAAACCGCGACTTTTCAGATCTGATGTTATCATGATCTGCCAAGTTAACTAAAAGTGGAAATCGGACTATGCATCTTTACACTAAAATATGCATATGAGTAAAATTTTAAGGTTTAAGATGTACAATTTTAATGCTTAGGCAAGACATGATCTCATCTTTTATAACGAAAGGAATGTATAAAAATATGAACATTGCAAAGCTTAAGCACGATTCCTTATTAAGCGAAATCTAAAAAAATGATTATGAGATTTTAAAAAAACAACAGGTCACCAATTATTTGGCAAAGTAGAAAGCAAATCAAAAATTTTATCCAAACTCGCGTTGGGCGATTTTGGTCCTTATGTAAAAATGAATACACACGTACATACATATGAGTATAGGCATTATATAAAGTTAAATATATAAGAATATACAGGATTATATAAATACATGAACCATATAACACATGAATTTTTAAAATGGATACTTTTTCTTAAAATGGATACAAGAACTATATAAATGAATACAAGAATTACATGAAGAATAAGATAGTATAGGAATATGGGAATTATTTATGGTTCATTTTTACACACACACACACACACACACACACACACACACACACACACACACACACACACACACGAGGGTCGGTCAGAAAATAAGCTTACACGGCGTATAATTTCGTAACTAAAGGACCTACATTGATTATGTTTGTATCAGATGATTTCGTTAATCATTGTTGGTAACACTGCACTTCGGTTGGGCTGCCATCTACCGTACGTTGGTTATACGAGTCAGTTGAACATGGCGGCTCGACTGGAACAGTGCCCTGCCCTACGGAGCAGTCCAGGACGCTTACGTTTAATGGCCGCTCGTAAACGTTCCAGTGTCGAACAATATGCAGCTGCATTGATCGTTGTGCCTTTTTGAATGAAGTCTGCGAGCAAAACGCATGTGTGGTCCCAAAACATGGTAACCATCACTTTGCCAGCGGACCTCACAATCTTGAGCTTCTTTGGTCGCGGGGACCTAGGGTGTTTCCATTCCACATTGGCACGTTTTGTTTCCGGAGTACGGTGATGAACCTATGTCTCGTCTCCTGTGACAAATGGCAATGCGCTCGAGAAATTCTTGACCACTGATAGACTCTGAATATCGTTGCAAAAATGACAAGGCACTGTTCCAGTTGAGCCGCCATGTTCAACTGACTCATATAACCAATGGACGGTAGATGGCAGGCGAATCGACGTGCAGTGTTGCCAACAATGATTAACGAATTCACCTGATAGACATAATCAATGTAGGTCCTTTAGTTACGAAATTATACGGCGTGTAAACTTGTTTACTGACCGCCCCTCGTATATACACTATACAGTGTATACACACACACACACACACACACACACACACACACACACACATATACACAGGCTTCATAAATTACTTGGACCACCTACATGTTTGACGTGGAATGAGATTTAGGAAAGGTTTTCAAAGAATTAAGATGAGCCGTTTATGGGTGTTTGCCTTTTTGTGATATGTCTAGACACACGTAGTCTCAGAGGAATTATTGTTATCAAGAATTGCTACATTCTCTGGGATTTATCAAAAAATTAGAAAAATCTGGGGGGAGGGGCCAAGTAATTTGAGCAGCCACTGTATATATATATCTAACTTTATTACTTACAAATTTAAATTTTATAAATGTGTGTGTGTGTGTGTGTGTGTATTTTCAAATATTTTTAATTTTGTTGAAGCCATTTCAGGATGATATTTGAAACTAGAATAAATAAAAAAAATCCCAATGGATGGATCTTTTTAGATAAGAGTAAAAGGATTTGATCCTGGAACCTCCTGAGTAGGAGTCGTGAGCGCTGCCGTAAAAGTTAACACATTCAGTAGTATATTCAAATGACCTAGGGAACTCTTAATTGTCTAGCCTTCACAGGTGTTTTACGATTTTAACCCTCCTGCATTCGAGGTAATGGCAGCATTTAATTGAAATCTTTGTGTATATATATATAATATATAAATAATATATATATATATATATATATATATATATATATATATATATATATAATTCAACTGCAAAGAACACGCAGTATAAATAACGTAAAGAACGACGCTTGTATAGGAGATATTCCGCGCAAGACGAGAGAGAGAGAACGAAACAAATGAAAAAATGAAGTAACCACCCGGGAATCGAACCCGGGATCTTCCGATTGCCGGTCAGATGCGATACCATTACACCATGGGCCTCACTCTTCCAAATGCCGTAATTCTTCTACATACTCGCAGAAACCAATGCCCCAAGGGGGCACCTCCCGCATGCCGTAACATTATATACATTCAACTGCAAAGAACACGCAGTATAAATAACGTAAAGAACGACGCTTGTATAGGAGATATTCCGCGCAAGACGAGAGAGAGAGAACGAAACAAATGAAAAAATGAGGTAACCACCCGGGAATCGAACCCGGGATCTTCCGATTGCCGGTCAGATGCGATACCATTACACCATGGGCCTCACTCTTCCAAATTTTGACATCTGAAAATTTGTCTTGAAAGATCTTTGAGCTGAAACTACACTTCTTCCATGCTCATAATATTGGTCAGTTATGAAACGCAGCTGTTCCACAGTCCATGCAGTCATCTTGAAGGGTTAGTTTTAACTAACACATTTATTTTGTTTTGTATCTTATCTTGTCTTGTATTGTCAAAACCTATACAATCCTGTACAAACTTGTAACTATCCTCTTTCGAATGATGCGTATGATTTTATAAAAGGACTTATACTTTAAGAGTTACAGGGGTTTCTTTTGGGTCCCATTTCTCTGGATCACCCTATATAAAGGAGGGGATAGATCTCGAGCAAAAAACTATAGACCAGTGTCCTTGACGTCCCACCTCACCAAAATTTTTGAAAGAATAGTCAGAGAAAATCTATGACTTTTTGGAGACATTGGGAAGATTCAACGAAAATCAACACGGATTCCGATCAGGAAGATCATGCCTATCACAACTTATAGAGCATTATAACAATGTCCTAGATGCACTTGAAGGCAATGAAAACTGTATCATATACACGGCTTTGCTAAAGCTTTCGACAAATGTGATCATGGTATAATAGTACATAAAATGAAACATATGGGAATAACAGGCAAAGTGGGAAAATGGATCTACAACTTCCTCAGAAATCGACTACCTGTAGGTCGTCAAAATTCAAAGTGTATCATCATCAGAATCGGAAGTACGCAGCTCAGTACCACAAGGAACACTGTTGCCTCCGCTCCTTTTCATTATCATGCTAACAGACATAGACAATGAAGTAACCAGCAACAGTATAGTAACATCCTTTGCAGACGATATAAAGATCAGCAGAAAAATCAGCGATGCAAACGAAGTAGAGGCCTTGCAGAGGGACACAAACAAAATATACAAATGGTCAGAAGGGTGTCCGGACAACTGCCCCCTGGACAACCGCCCCCCGGACAATTGCCCCCCGACAACCGCCCCCGGACAATTGCTCCCGTAGGACAATCGCCCCCCGGATTATTGCCCCCCGTAAGTAAATAAAAATTAAATAGAAATTAAATTTACGTTTAAAAAAATGGCAAGCTAAAACAATATTTAACAACATTATTGCCAATTCTTGCTTAATTTTGCTTGTAGCCTGAAAAAAAATTATATTTAAAAAGTTAGCAATATTTAACAAAATTTTTTCCAATTATTGCTTACTTATTTATAATAAAATTATGAAGTTTAGCTACTTAATTTTATTTAAACAGTTGGCAAGACTTATTGTATTTCATATATACTATGGATTCTTCCTCAGCATAATTAATCCCATTTTTATATGGGGTCGCTGTTTAAAGGTGAGTCGCCTCCATCTTGGTTCTTGACTCATTTCATTTGGTTGTGGCGTGGGTTTTTACGGCCGGATGCCCTTCCTGACACCAACCCTCCCCCTTTATCCGGGCTTGGGACCGTCCGGAGAATAAGCTGACTATCCTTGCCTCCGGTTGCTGTTGAGACATTAGGAGGAGTCTCGTAATACCTTCCCAAATCTACTTTTGGAAATAATCTCCTCTGGAGTCATGAACTTAATTTCCATATGGATAAAAGTTGTTGAAAATAGGCTATTTATTGTCTATGTTCTTTTTATAGTTTTATATCAGGATAAAAGTTGTTGTTTCGATATCTATTTTTGTCGTTGATTAATTATTTGAGATCTAATAGGCATTTCGTTTGTTTGTTTCGACGTTTTCTCGTGTTTTAAATTTTCATGTAGTGAATCAGTAACATAAAGGTGCTTTGTCTCGCTGGTCTGGTTTCTTAGTAAGCTCAGTTTAAATAACGAGGTGCGGGGAAGATTACTTTTTTAAAATTAATTTAAGACATGGTATGATTATGGCATATATTATCAATAGTTATCTTATGTTTTGTCTGTGTATTTCCGTTAAATTCTCTTTGCATGCCAGAAAATCGATGCCGAATTCTAAAGACGTGTGAACGTCGCTGATTTGAACTTTTGCTAATTAGCAAATGGAGGTTGTCCGTGATTTCAACATCGTTTGTGAAGGTGTTATGCATTGCTTCATTCGTTCTTGCAACCATTTTCCTTTTACCACCCGTCCTATATACTATGGATTAATTAATTATATTTAAACAGTTGGCAATACTTATTGAAAGGTCGTTTTGAAAGTCATAGTTGGTGGTTAGGTTAGGTTAGGCTAGGTTAGGTTTGTTTTTTATAAATATTAATAAATTTAATTCCTATTTAATTTTTATTTACTTATGGGGGGCAATAATCCGGGGGGCGATTGTCCTACGTGGGCAGTTGTCTGGGGGGCGGTTGTCCGGGGGGCAGTTGTCCTAGCACCGGTCAGAAGAAGACAATATGACATTTAACACCGAGAAATTTCAGCTCTTGAGATGTAGTAGAAATGAGGAACTTAAAAAGACTGCATATTATGCTCCAGATAGACAAGAAATTCAGAGAAGCACGAAAGCGGTCGACTTGTGGGTAATAATGACCGATGATGCCAAATTCGAGACACAAAATCAGATAAGAATAAAAAAAGCAAAAAGAGTCGCGGGACAGGTATTAAGAACGTTCAAAAGGAGGGACAAGACAGTAATGATCCCCCTGCTGAGAACACTGATCATACCAAAATTTGAATACTGCTCAATTTTGACGTCCCCATATAAAAAGGAAGAAATTAATAAACTAGAAGAAACGCACACACATTTCACAGCCAAGATTGATGGCTGCAAAGAACTCGACTACTGTGAAAGACTACGTAAACTAAATCTGTACTCCCTGGAAAGAAGAGAGGTATACCATAATCTACATATGGAAAATGATCGAAAAACTGGTACCAAACCTAAAACTAAACCCAATTACCATCCAGACAACGCTGGAAAATAGGAAAGGCAGAATGTGTAGTGTTCCCAAATTAAAGGCCCGACAAGGGACCTCCTCAACTCTGAAGGAAAATAGCGTGGTTGTCAGGGGGCCAAGAATTTTCAACGAGCTTCCTAAGGACCTCAGAAACATTACAGAGTTCAAAGTTGAAGTCTTCAAGAGAGGACTAGATGTCTGGCTCAGGACAGTACCAGATGAGCCTGGTGTACCTGGCTGTGTACTGTGGAGAGCGCAAGAGAGCAATTCGCTCGTCCACCAAGCCAGGCCTAGAGGCGGGACCACCAGCTTGACCTTTGTCATTTGTGTGAAGAAATACCGATGCACGGAACCCAAGCAAGGTTAACATGGTGTGTATATATATATTGTGTAAAATGATGGAATTTAATGTGTTTTATTGATCATATTTGTCAAAAAGTTTAACACTAAACAATTTGCAATGTAAAAATGAAATTTTGACATTCATGAAAATTTATATATATTTCCCTTAAGAATTTTAAATTAAAAATTAATATGACAATTAAATAAAAAATGCATAAGCAAATTAAAATAGAATTGTTTGAAATTTAATTTGGATTACAACTGCATACCTTCTTGGCCATTTCACCGCATGAGTTATAATGTGTAAGATAATAGAATAAAAGAGGAATGTATAATTTTAATAATTACAAATTTCCAACTACTTTTCTTTTAACTTTCTGCTAACAGTAGTAGATAACTTTTGGATTGGATTAATTGTCATTACCTTTGTTATCAATAAAACCACGAACGGAAAAGAAACACAAAGTGGTGCTCAAGCGCTTTCGTCTAATGACATCCTCAGGAACACTGAAGTAAAAGGAGAGTTCAAGACAATATATAGGTTACAAAACTATATATATATTATATATATATATATATTATATTATATATATATATATATATATATATATATAGTAAGTATAGAAAAAAATTGTGGGAGGAGCAAACACATTTCTACGGAACACTAACAATTTTAGCACTTTGCCCGAAATTCAACATAAATTCAAATGGCTTGTTTACAACCAATTTTTTATAGTTATTGTCTGAATGATACATAGGTCACAAAAGAATAAAGAAATGAAAATAAATATAAATTGGAAGCGAAAATAAATAAAAAAAATTACAAACTGATGCGTAAATGATATATAGGTCACAACCGAAATACATAAAGAAATAAAAACGCGGAAAAACAAAAAAATGTAAGCGGAGCATACATTTTCAAGTTCAATTGGAAGGTTTACAATCAATTTAATAGATGATGCCAAAATGATATATATGTCACACACAAAAAAATAAAGAAATAAACGTATAAAATAAATTTAAACAAATTGTAAGAGAAACACAAATTTATAAGGGAAAAAATTACCAAAGGTTTTTATAGTTATTGTCTGAATCATACATAGGTCACAAAGGAATAAAAAAGTACAAATAAATATGAACTGAAAAACAAAATGATGCCTAAATGATATATAAAGAACTATAAGAATATATACGACATACATAGGATACATATACGACATATATAAGCAATATACAGGGTGTCCCATAAGTCCGGCATCATAGGAAAAAATAAAAAAAGGCAAAACAAAAGCTTTTATTTACAGAACGTGCTCAATATGTCCACCATTGTTTTATTGTTCCGGAGCCCATTCACAAAATTCCATCCGCCGGTCGGGATCATCATCGCTTAATTTCTGTAGGATCTGAAGTTTATATGGATGCCATTTGTGAGCCTGAAGAATGCGATGGATGCTACTTTTCGACACTCCTGTCTCGGCGGACAATCGCCGAAGAGACTTATTGGGACTGTTAAAATGAGCCAGGATAGCAGTCGCTGTTATTGGCTCGCGGTCTGGATGCAGTCTGTTAAATTCAGCAGCGGCCTCTCTTTGACTCAGATTTCCTATGAGTAGGATTATCTGGATTCGTTCTTCCTTGCTCACAGACATTATGGCCTGTAGAAAGAGAAAAAGAAGAATTATGGTTTGTAAAAATAGTAAAATATGAATTTCTCTTATGATGCCGGACTTATGGGACACTATATATATATATATATATATATATATATATATATATATATATATATATATTAGTGATGTAGCGGATGTCATTTTTTTCACATCCGCGGATGCAGATGAGGATGTTTGATTTCAACATCCGCGGATGCGGATGTCTACATTTTCGTTATTTTTTAGGATATATTCGAGATTTGTTGTGTTTAACGTATATAATAATTAATAAGTTATTATATAGAGAGAGCTGTAGCTATAATGTAGTATAATTGATTAATTGTACAATAATTGCTGTACTTTTCTCTGAACATATAAAATAATATCAAGCATCTAACTAATATAGAAATCAATTAGTGAATTCGTCTGCAAATAAATTCGTTATATTTTGTTGTTTCAGCCACAATTAGAAACCATAATTGTGTTACCAGGATGCGGGACGTGAACCCAACTCAAATGCACCCCACCGACCTCTTTCCCCAACCTCCACCCTTATAGAAAGAGATCTTTAATTAGCTTGATAACTATTTATATTAAGTTTAAAGTTTTATTAGGCATATTTATAAATGAGTAATTAAAATAAAGTAAACTAAGATGTTCATCGTTTAATGTTCAAACTTAATTATAGGAAGGTTATGCTTAAGGAACATTAATTTTTCTGCCTTTTCTGCTGCCAGTCTGTTTCTCTTTTCATCATAAGCTTATATTAATCCAGCACTGCTAAATAATCTCTCGCTTGGTACGTTTGTTGGAGGACAGGCTAAATGTTTCCTTGCAAGTTTACTCAAGTATGGATAGATATTCTGCGTATTTTTCCACCAACTAATAGGATTGTCACATGCAGCCAGGCGTTTTTCTTGGTGATAGCTCTCGATCATTTTTACTACATCTTTTGACATCGCGTAGGTCTCGTCATTGCTGCTTGACTCAAGAAACTGAGAGACAGATTCTGTGATAGATTTGCTTGTTGAAGGTGTTGGTTCTGTCACTGAAACTTTTATTCTTTTGGTGGGTGGCGAAGCGACAGATTCAAGAGATTGAAGCTCTTCAACTGCTTTGCCAAGTGATGATTTAACTCGTTCTAATGTACTAGGTGAAAATAACTTAGCTTTGTAACGTGGATCTAAGTAGGTTGCAAGAGAGTAACTTCATACAAGAACAGCCTCTCGTCTTGTCGCTTGCATCACTTTTGCGCACAATGAACTAGTTCTATTAATATAGTAGAATTTGATAATTTCCGCTTATTAATGACGTTTTATCTCAACGGTCCACATCCGCACGACATCCGCAGTCCAAAGTGCGGATGCGGATGTGACCTACATCACTATATATATATATATATACAGGGCGTCCCAAAAAAATGTATACACACTTTAAATAATTATAAAGGCAGTGTTTATTAAAATACATTTCATTTTCAAAATGTAATAGAATCTACAGACATTATTAATTGTTTTGTCAACGCCTGTTTTCAAACTGACGTCCGTTCTGGTCCAGGCACTGCTGATAACGCGAAGCAATGGAATCGCAAACATCACGAAACATTTCGTTTGGTATTTGTGTGCATTCTCGTTCAATGGCTGCTCTCAATTCAGCGACTGTTGCAGGTTTTATAGCGTAGACTTTGTGTTTTAAGTATCCCCATAAAAAAAAGTCTAGTGGTGTGAGGTCTGGTGAACGCGGAGGGTATTCTACGAAACCCCTTCGTCCAATCCACATCCACATCGTGCCAAGTACCACTCGCAATACTCCACTCTTCGGTCCGGATCATCTTCATTAATAGCATGGACTAATCTTGGAATGTAACTTTTCCATTGACAGCGCTTCAAAATGCGTTGGACAGACGATTCTGAAATTCCTACCTCACGACTCGCTTGCCGCACAGATTTTCTTGGACTTTGGTGATACGTTTCCAGTACTCTTTCTTGCTTTGTGGGGCTTGTCGATGTCCGTGGTCTTCCGGAACGCTTCTTGTGGACATTCTGAACAGTTCCATCGGCTTCAAACTTATCTCTAATTCGAGTGATGGTAAGTCGCGTTGGTGGATCTGTTTGAAACTCCCTCCTAAACTGTCTTTGCACTTCAACTGCGTTTTCACACTTCCAGTAGCATTTTAGAATGAATTTCCTTTGTTCAAAGCTTAGTCTGACTGCCATTATTAATTCTAATGGGTTTAACTTGGAAAGAAAGAAACATCAATTGAGCTATCAGCTGTTAAAGTGTGTATACATTTTTTTGGGACGCTCTGTATATATATATATATATATATAGAAAGAAACAAATTCGAAATTTTAAATTTTCACTCCAAAGCTATAAACTGGGAAGATGTGACATCCAGCATAGAAGTAATAGATTGGAAAACCATTTTCGAGGCCAAGACAACGGAAGAGATGCTAATGACGTTAGAGGAGAAGACGTTAGAAATTGTAGAAAAACATGTCCCAAAGATACAACAAAGAGGAAAGAGAAGCAGGTTCGAAAGACAAAAGAGGGCATTGTTCCGAAAGAGAAAAAGAGTGACTGCAAAATTAAGTAATTGTAAAGATAACAACATAGAAAAATATTAAATGATAAACTACAAAGTATCGATGTCGTCATACAGGAACTAATCGAGAAGCATACAGAAAAAGATGATGACGACGCTATATGTAGAAGCGATAAAGGCTAACTCAAAGTACTTCTATAATTTCGCAAAAAGAAAGTCGAAAAACTATGCGACTATCGGACCTTTAAAAAATGAGAACAGTGATTTATCTTATGATCTAACAGAAGTATCTGAAATATTAAAAGCTCAGTATGAATAATCTTTCAGTATCCCAAAAACTGACAAATTGATATGCGATAGAAACGTGTTCTTTGAAGAAGAACCACAAGGGGAAAGTATAACGGATTTCGACTTTACGACGGATGATATTACACAAGCCATAGGGAAACTAAAAACACACACAGCGGCAGGACCGGATAAATGGAATGCCACACTGATCAAAAACTGCAAGAATGCAATCGCTGAGCCCCTATACTGGATATGGAGACGATCATTAGACACGGGAGAAATACCGGGCATCCTGAAGCGCGCGAACATAGTCCCAATATATAAAGGAGGAGATCGATCCGAGGCCAAAAACTATAGGCCAATGTCGCTTACATCTCATCTCACTAAAATATTTGAAAGAATAGTTAGACAGAAAATCTATGACTTTATGGAAACTCAGAAAAAATTCAATAATAACCAACACGGGTTTCGGTCAGGCAGATCATGCCGATCACAACTAATGGAACACTACAACAACATTATTGATTCACTTGAAAGTAATGAAAACTATGATGTACTATACACAGACTTTGCTAAAGCGTTCGACAAATGTGACCACGGAATCATAATACATAAACTGAAATATATGGGAATAACAGGAAAAGTAGGGAAATGGATATATAATTTCCCTAGTGAGCGGACGCAAGTCGTTACAGTAACAATGAGTATCTTCATCAGAATCAGAGGTCCTCAGCTCGGTACCACAAGGAACAGTATTAGCTCCACTATTCATAATCATGCTAACTGACATAGATGAGGACGTTACCAGAGACAGCACAGTAACATCCTTTGCGGATGACACAGATCAGTAGAAAAATAAGGAACCCAGAAGACATAGGATCTCTACAAAACGACATAAACAAAATCTAAAAGTGGACGGAAGACAACAATATGAAGTTTAACACCGAGAAATTTCAGCTATTACGGTATGGAAAAAGAGAGAACCTAAAATCCATGGATTATTATACCCCAAATGGACAAGAAATTCAGAGAAATTCCAGAGCAAAAGATTTAGGGGTTGTAATGGTGGATGATGCGAAATTTGAGACACAAAATAAGATAGCAGTAAACAGAGCAAAGAGAATAACGGGTCAGATATTGAGAACCTTTAAACGAAGGGATAGGAATGTAATGATTCCTTTACTGAAAACCCTGATAATACCCAAATTGGAATACTGCTCGGTCCTAACATCAACATATAAAAAAGAAGACATAAGACAGCTAGAGGGGATCCAAAGAAGCT